>JAVHZT010000033.1:272500-475873 GCA_035079005.1 Fraxinus americana
AGATATTTGTTTGCATTTTATTAAATTTACCTTGTACCTTGATTTAGTTTCTAGATTGAGCTTTTATATATTTGATCTAGCTTTCTGTTTAATTTTTTGTTGTTTGTGTTGGTTTTTATTATTAACGATTAATTTTAACTAGATTTATCTGATTTAAATTTAATCCACCCTTTGTGCCCATTTATGTGCTGCCTGGTGGAATTCCATCATAAGTGCCAATTCTGTAACCTACCTATTTTGTCTGTTTGAATTCCATTTCTTGATAAGTGAAGTGGGATGTTATACACGTTAAGAAAGCTTATGAATTACATTCAGTTTACTACATTCTATTAGTTTCAGTGCATTGGCGGAAAGGTTTCAAGGTAGATTGAAAAGTGAGTCTAACTTAATTTTTTGATTATAGTATAAGTCTGTCTATGTATTATATATGGTTTTTCCGTGCTGTCTCTCTGAAATCAGGCGTGGTGAAGGAGTGCAGTGGTGCAAAGGTTTGAAGGTACATTAAAAAGGTCAATCTTGCTGCCTTTTGTGTTTAGATTATGTATGTAGTCTATCTATGCATTACACATGTTTGTTCATGTTTGTAAGAAATGAATGTAAAACTTAGAGATTCATAGAAGTTATTAAAAGTACCTGGAGATGATGTTGAGAGTATAAGATGTTTTACATCAAGATGAGTCTGGATTTGGGATGAAACATACTTACCAGATTCTGAATCCACTTAATTAACTGTATCTTAATAATGCCAAAGCAAAACAGATTGATGTTGTGACCTTTTTCAACTCTTAAAACTCTCTCATGTATTATAAGTTGATATTATTATTAGCTTGTGGAAAGATTAAGATTTGTGAAATTTATTTGTTGCTCATTGGACTGCTTTCCAGTCTCTTAATTTTTAATAGATAAAAGGGTCGGGAATGGGATTCTGGTTGTCGACGTTCTCATTGCTTTGATGGTTTTGCAACTCTCTCAATGGATGATTCTTTACGTGTTCTTAAAATTGGTTTCACATTTAATTTCAAAACATAACTATCTTGGTCATTTTAGGGACCAGGGGATCGAGCCATTTGTTTCAGCAGTAAATTATTTTGTAACATAATTCTTTGATTATATTTTATTGTGAACAATCAGTTGAAACACTACCTTCATTAAGTTATTTTAACATAAACATGTCTCCTTCAAACTTTTAAGCATCAGTCCAAGATGAGGCAAAATTCAGTATTATAAAATCCAATGTTTAAAAGATACTGGCCCCCTGGCAAATTTTCGATCAGCAATTTCTCCTGTCTGCTCAAACTTGATTCATAAAGATTCTTACAAGCATAATTACTTGATTTAAATGTGTTGCTAATAGGATGTGGACAATGCCAGAAGCTAAAGATACGTTGAGGCCAACAGAAGTTGCAGATGATAAGCTTATGGTTTCAGATGGATGCAATCCAAGATTGGTGAGTACTGATAACAAATTCCAATAAATTTATCTTCACTGCTAAGTTCCGTCTGCATGAATCAGCCTAGGTGCTATAAACTTGATATATATGAACAGAAACCTGGGTAGAGTTCCAGTGAAAATTAATTTATTCGTTTTTCTTCTGTCAGAAGGATGTAAAAGGTCGACCGAAAGATATATCAGGCGAAGTTTCAAAGACGCATGATACGATACAGTAAGCCCCTTGTCTTGAAGTACGTTATATTTCTGTTTAAATATTGATAAATTTTTCAAAGTCATGGCCATAAAAAATACAGGACTCTCGATAAGACTATTTCGAATTTGGAGATGAAATTAGCCGCAGCCAGGGCTGTGCAAGATTCCTTACTTAGCGGTGCCCCCATATCTGAAGACATCAAGATTCCAGAATTGATCAAAAAAAGAAAATATTTGATGGTAATAGGTATAAACACTGCTTTTAACAGCCGAAAGAGGAGAGACTCTGTCCGTGCTACTTGGATGCCACAAAGTGTGTATAACTTTAGTATGCCTGTCCCCTCCAGGAATGTTTTTCTCTGCTTACTGTAATGAATATTCTTATTTGTTGGACTAAGCAGGTGATAAACGCAAAAGGCTCGAGGAAGAAAAGGGCATTATAATTCGCTTAGTGATTGGACACAGGTGGGATGCAGATATTTGGAATTCGCGTTAACTGTTGCTTTTTATATATGGTGCTTTCCCTTCTACTATTTGTTAACCATGTCATTTGCACGCGATAATTTTATATATATGTTGATTGTCAGTTGGCTGAGATACTTTGTTTGTGCAACTCGACAACGTAAAATATATGTCTAACATATGTATTGGTTGGTATTTGTACCTTTTCTTTTCTTCATGTTGTTTTTTGGGAACCGATTCTACTTCTAGACGGATTGGATATATAGATCACATTGTTATAAAAGAATTGAATTACCTCAGGAGCTTAGAAGAGCATTTTAACATGTGCAAACTTTTATTTCACAGCATTTTATCATAATGAACTTCCATTAGAATTTTCTTTAGGGTCATACACACTCATTTTAATATAATGACAGCGTAATGAGGAACAGTATCTAATTTCCCTTCCCTTTCATACTTGAACCTCTGGTGAACAGTGCAACATCAGGTGGCATTCTTGATAGAGCCATTGAAGCAGAAGATAGGAAACATGGGGACTTTTTGAGACTGGTATTGTCATTACTTCTGGTTTCGCTTGCCTTTTCTTTTCTTTTTTTGTCTCTAAATAGTCTGATGAGAAAATAGATGTCCCAAATCTTCATGCACCATCTTGTGTGGAAAGCCTACATGTTTACATTAAATCCCCCTACCCACATGTTGTATGGCACTGTTAAAAATACAATGAAGTGTGTCATGTCTTATTAATACTTAATTGTCTAGGAACATGTTGAGGGGTACCTAGAACTATCTGCCAAGACAAAGGCCTATTTTACTACTGCGGTTGCTCTTTGGGATGCAGATTTCTATGTCAAAGTTGATGATGACGTCCACGTAAATATAGGTAATGCTGATATTATTCCTTTTAAAGTTATCCTGTTGATATTTCGAATTTAATCTTACATGAATTCCATCTAGGCTAATAAATCTTAGTTTCTCTTTTTTTTTTTGCTTTTTTCTTTGTGGCGCCTTTTTGCTTGCTTGTCTGGTTAAAGAAATCACCCAGCAGGACGGTAACTTTCCCCCTTTTTTGCTATTGTTTTAGCTTTATTTGGCCCTATATTTTTTTTTTTTTTGTGTACTTGTTAGCACATACCAACCATGTATTTTTGTTACGTTTCAATCACCAAAAGGAATAAAAGATTTTTTTGTAGTCTGCTCTGTGTACATGCTTCTTAGAACACTTGCTTAAACGATTTGTGGAAATTAACTGTAGCGACATTAGGAGCAACTCTAGCTTGGCATCGCTCAAAACCAAGGGTGTATATTGGATGCATGAAATCTGGTCCGGTACTTGCTCAAAAGTAAGTATAAACTTCCTAAAAGTTTTGTCTTTTTGTAAATACCATGGAGATGCAATTCGCCTTATATTTCTTTCTTGGTTCATTCCCTACTCTTCATTTTTGCCATTTATATTAACAGGGGTGTAAGATATCAAGAACCGGAATCCTGGAAATTTGGTATGCCAGGAAATAAATATTTTCATCATGCTACAGGACAAGTATATGCCATTTCAAAAGATTTGGCTACTTATATATCAATAAACCAGTGAGTGTTAGCTTTCCTGGATTTTTTTGTATCTTTCTATGCTTCCCTGTATTTTCTTCTTGATTTGTAATTTTACTTATCCTAGGCATCTTCTGCACAAGTAAGCAAATGAGGATGTTTCACTGGGATCTTGGTTCATTAGATTAGACGTGGAGCATATAGATGACAGGAGATTATGTTGTGGAACACCCCCGGGTAAAATTAACTTACTCTAACTCAACTCCCACCCTTTTAAAAAAAAAAAAAACGAAAAGAAAAGAGAAAAACTAAGAAAGAAGGGAAAAAACCCCAAATTCTGAGACATCAGCTTCCATGAATACTTTGTGTTAAAAGTTTGTCTATATTAGAACAGTTGTATGACTCTTTAAGGGAATGAATTTTCCAATCTACATACGTTTTCTTTGGAGAACAGCAGTCAAGTTTAAATAGATTTTGTGTGATGATAACAAATTAATTCTTAAACAAAACTATTAAATATAAACTAAGCAAACGTGCATTGCACGTTGCTTACACCTAGTGAATAGAAATATATCTATCTATAATAACTCTAGATTCATGCAGATGAAGATTTATCAAGTCAAAATTCATTGAGTCTAGATTAATGTGAATTTTATAGTATTTATTACATATATGGAAAAACGAAAAGTAAGGTATTATTGAAATAATTAAATTGTAATAAGGTTAAAATCGTCCAAAAAATGATTCCGTGATATTCCTAAAAGGGTGGTTATATTACCACCACAATAAATATTTGGTACACCACAACTTTCTTATTTACTTAAATAACCATCTTTATAATGACATAAATATCTTATTTATTATTCACTCATTTATTTATTCGTTTTCTCACCATAATCCGTACACCACAAAAAATAATTGCCCCAGTCCTTCTCTAGTTAATGTCTGTTCTTGAAAATCTACACTGCAATTTCAAAAACAATTTCAGCTTGAATATCGAGCTATAATGATTAACAAAGCCCACGAGTTAGAAAAGAGGGCTGGCAATTAGCTTCAAGAGAGACTGAAAAATCAAGAAACCTTGTTCTTATGGTGCTTGTAGAACTTGTGCCACTAATTAACCGACTTCCAACGGAAATAGTGTTCATTGGTATCGTTAACATATTTAGTGGAGGATGATGAAACAAGGCAAATTTCGTCAAATAGCCGGGTTGGACAATGAGTTTGGACAAATGGTTTTCGATCAACATTAAAATAGAATTAAAAAATTTAAAATGTTTTAATCGGTGAAATGACAAAGTTTCCCTTCAATTTATTCACCCAACTTCTTTCATGTTGCCTCGTTCTTTCTTCTTCATTTTCACTATGAAACCCTGTTCCCCAAATTTGAATTCTAAAACCGTATTTTTCACCTTAATTTTCAGTACATTTCAAGATTACAAAAAACTTTTTCTTTGATTCAAGTTTATTTCACATTACTTCATCTCTCTTTGGTACAAGTTAGTACAACAAAAAAGACAAATTTTCCTTCAATTTTTTCATTTTGAAATGTGATTTTGTGCTTCCATTGGTGTAGGTTTAAAATGAAAAAGTGTAAAAGGGGAATTTTTTTTTTAATGATTTTATAGTTTATTTGTATATTTAGTTTAGTTTTAGTTGAGTTTTTTTTAATGTGGATTGATTTTTGATACAGTTGGGGTTTTGAAGATGATGGGTTAAAAAGAAATTCATTTATTAGCATTGCTATAAATGGAAATTGTGATATGCAAATTTGTCTGTTCTTTGATATACCCTGAGACTTGGAGAGTTGCACTATGGGTAATTTAATTTAAGTAATTCGGCGCCCTTTTTAGTAAAATTCTTCAAATCATGATTTAATGTATTTCGTGATTTTTTGTGATTCCCATTATTGAACTTTACACTTGATGATCTCAGAATTTGTTCATATTATTTTTGTTATTTTTACTACAGTACCCTTATTTATAGAATGGATCTTGCCTTACTAAACAATGTATATAAGCTGGCAACTTAAAAGGTTATGTATCTCATTGACTTTATTGAATCATTTTATTCTTTAGTTGCATAATTGTTGTTTCATTATGCTTACATTGATTATTACTTGATTTGATTTTGATATACCTATTGTTCTAGGAAAAAGAACTAGAATTGAGATCGTTTAAGAGTGAAAATACACTGATTTTGGTTGCGATGGATGTGGCAGCTCGTGGTCTTAATATTTCTCACGTTACTCACGTTATCAACTTTGATTTCTCCAATGATATTGATGATTATGTATACCGGAGTAGACATATAAGTCATACTAGGAAAACAAGATTTGCTGCTATTTTCTTTAACAAAGAACAATTTGTCACTAGCAAAGCCACTAGCTGATTTGACCTAGAAAGCCAATCAGGAGGTACCCATTGGCTGATTCGTTTTGCAAGTCGAGTTCCATATGGAGGTAAAATTAGGCGTGGTGGTGGGCATTTTGGTGGTCGTGATTTTAGAAGAGATAACTCTTATAATCGGAGTGGGGAAAGCACATATAGTACAATGGTAGTGATAGAAATAATGGCAATTATAGTAGTGGAGATATAATTCTAGGGTGACCAAAGCTTAGGATTAATGTTTTACAGTACCCCTCAAAATTATTGTTTCAAGGTATATATATTTTTCACTCGAATATCAGGATTTTGATGTTTTGGACAATGCAATAAAGTTGTAGACTACATTTGAAAATGTGTATATCAGTAGGATGACTTTATTCAAGGAGATGGATTTTTTTTTCTGTAATATATGTTTGTCTTTAGTTAAATATTGGTGTGTATCTTTACTGTGTTATGTCTTAGGAAACGACACAAGTGTCGTTACTAGACTTATAAGCATACATGAGAACGACACAGGTAACATTGCATGAATTATAAGCTTTCACTAGAACAGTACAAATGTCGTTGCTGGACTTATAAGTGTCTATGAGAACGGAACAAGTGCCATTACAAACCTTATAAGCTTCCATGAGAAATTCCAAAAGTGTCGTTATTGAGTTGAAAATGTCCATGAGAACGGCACAAATGCTGTTACTGACTTATATGTGTCCATTATAATTTATATCATTTTAGTCATTTTTTATCACATGGTAAACCTTTACGTCTTACACGTATTGGGGGTGGGTGGGGGGGGGTCCTTCGCTTGAGGTCTTTCCGTTGAAAACAAATTAAAATATATGAGAAAATAATAGAACAGTACAAGTGCCGTTAGTGAGATGAAAATGACCCTTATGTCGTAATGCTTGTAAACACGTGTATAAGTAGTCACGTCTTATCTGTGATCCGAGAACTAATAAGTTGAATTCATTTACATTGTAAAATGGACGTGAATGTAGAAAAGTTGAGAGATATGCTCATTATGGTATTTTAATGAATTAGTATAATGACTTATGTTCTTTCACCAACTCGATAACATATAATCGATATTATTTCAACCGTTCTTTATCACACGATCAATAGTTACGTCTTACATACATCATGATCAAATATATATTAAAGTAATATGAAAATAATTATCATATTTAAATTATCAAAGTAACAACATTGTATTATCAATAATAGACATAACACAACAGATGGTTTTACTTTCGTTTTATATGGAAGATAACGATTGTAGTGACCATTCTACACTACAGATAATTGCTGGAGTGCCGTTATTATCCAATAGTTGCAGACATCACAAAATACACCAAAAAGGAAAATAAAACCAATTAAAATATTATTTC
This sequence comes from Fraxinus americana, assembly GCA_035079005.1. NCBI lineage: Eukaryota > Viridiplantae > Streptophyta > Magnoliopsida > Lamiales > Oleaceae > Fraxinus > Fraxinus americana. The sequence continues at coordinate 279,922 of JAVHZT010000033.1, forward strand.
ATAATATATTTAGTAATAAAAGTACTAATGTACATGAAATTTCTAAACTTACATTTCTTTTTTCTTCAAATATAGTAGAGATTTCAATGTAGATAATATAAAAATTAAATTCTTGTTCAAATGCTCAAAAGATGCTCAAAATAGGTGAAAAATATAATGAATCACAAGATTTTAGGGTAGTTAGCACAGTAACGAGAGAACACAGGCAATGCAACTTTGGAGTTGAATTGCGGAATTTAATTGGATTGATGGGGTGTTAGGGTTTTTTTCCAATAGTGATGGTGTTTTAGACATTTGACATTATTTGTTTATTGTATTTTATAATTGAAAGTCATTTGATCAACGAACATTGAAGGAATGTTATTTAACCAAATACATTATTTGACTGGGTTATTTAACAAACTCGCTAATGAAACAATTCAAATGGTGGGAATTTGTGGGCAATTTCTCCAATCACCGGCTACTGTTGGAATTGAGCATGTGATAAAATTTGAAGATGACAACATTTCAATAGCGGGAACACGGCGGCACAAAGATTTGAAATTTTACAAATTTGACGATGATAAAATTATTCCTCTCGTGGTAATATAATTATTTTTTTTAGTTTTTATTGGATTATGACTATAATTGTAAATTGGGTAATTATATCGCCACTACAAATTTTAATTACTACACCACATTATAATCACACCACAGTTAAAATACATTTTTAATAAATACACAACGATAAATTTAAAATTATACTCCTAATTCAGTAAAAACAAAAAAAAAAAAAAAATGAAAAAAACATAATAGAATATTGTGGTGTACTTATCACCAATATTAATCCTCATTTTCTCAACATTTTCTCTAAATTATGTGTACTAAACGTGGGTTCGAGTTTGGACTAGTAAACAACTTCCTGAATCCAAATGAGCATGGATTGAAGGGAGAATTGTTATCAAATGTACCAAGAAAAATGATAACTCATGTGTCAAAATCATGACTACAGAAAGACAACCTTGAATAAAATTAAATAATGATGGTGATAAATTCTTAATTTTCAAACTTGACAAATAAATTGAAAAAATTCATCTATAAATCGTAGTCAAATAGAGTATAAATTAATTTACCGTGAGGAAAAGAAAATTATCCTGCTGTCGTGGAAGAATGTAAAAGCCGTCGGAAAACTATGAGCAATGAGATGTTGAGGAAAAAGAAAGAAATAAATTATGTTTTATATTTGTGGTGTAACTATAATTTATTTAATTAAAAAGTATATTTAAACTCTAATTATGTCATTTTACTTGAGGATATTTTAGTAAATAAGAAAATTGTGGTGTACTTAATAAAATTTGTAGTGGTAATATAATTACCCTTGTAAATTTGTTATGGTGTATTTATTGAAAACATATTTTAATAATGGTTTTATGGCAGTAATATCCTAAAATTCCCCCCAATCCCAAGTCAGCTCGACCCTTTTTTCTTCAACTTCAATACTCCAAATTGACTCCAAATTCCGAACATTCTACAGAAGAATTTAGTAGTTTTTTCTGATATTTCATACATGAAATGGAGTACTAATAGCAATATTCATGAAAATACTTTGAGGACGATAGCGAACTAGGTGCAATCTGTGCATTTTCGAAGTGGATAATTCTACTCAAACAGGTAATTTTGACAGGGTTTCAGAGCCACCCTGACTTGGCAGCCACTGATTGCATGTTGTCTGTGTATTTTTTTCAAATTGTCCAACTAGTGTGTGACACATGTACCTGTTTTTTAATCCTGTCAAAATTCCCTGTTTTTGTAGCATATCTCTTTCGAAGTATATTATGTTCTTTGCATTTTGAATTTCTTTTTGATTTCAACGCGTTTCTGGGATTTTTTTAGTTTTCTCTTTTGGCTCTTGACACGAGATGAAATGTACAAGTCATATGTAAAATTAGCAGGAAATTAGGAAAATACAGTTTTATGCACCTCAAAATTAGGGGCGTCCAAAAGTCTCGAATCGAACCGAACCGAACCGAACCGAGTCGAGTGGTTCTTCATAAATTAAATACCCGAACGGGTACCCGAATCGAGAACCGATGGGTAGGGTCGGGTCGGGTCTCGGGTCTAGACCAAGAACCGAAGAACCGAAACTAAATAATTTTTTTATTTTTTATATTGAATTAATTAAATTATTTTATTTTTTCTAAACAAATTAACAAATTAATTAAATAAATCAGATTATTTCATAATTTTAATTTTAAAACCCAAATCATTTTTAAAACCCATTTGCCCATTTTAATTTGAAACAAATAAATATACTTTATGTAGTGTTGCGGTAATATTAATATCTACTTTTTGGTATTTGTATGCATTGAATTAATCTTATTGGACGTCTAATTATTTATATGTTTTTGAATTGGGTTACGTTAATTTGTAAAAGTTACGAGTAAAATGTCATTAGTTGTATTTATATAGTGTTGGTGTAAATATTAAAGAATTTAATTATGGTACGGAACCGAACGGAACCGAATCGACCCGAACGGAACCGAACGGAACCGAACCCGAACGGTTTCATAATTATATTTGGACCCGACGGGCCCATTTATTAAATACCCGAAAGTTTTGGGTCGGTTCGGGTCTCTTCAAAACTGAACAGAACCGACCCACGGACAGCCCTACTCAAAACTATAAGGATCTGAATTTCTTACTTTTGTTTTACGGGGGGTGTATTTAATTGGGACTTTTGAATATTTCATGAACTTTTTTTAAGTGATGACTTATGTGAATTTTGTGATTTTTTTTTATAAATTTGTATGAAATTAGTGGAAGTTTTATAAAATTCTATAGATTTTCATTTCAAAACTTTTATAAACTTTTGTAGAATTCAAAAGACTTTTAAAAACTTTCATTAGAAATAAAATTCATGTAGATCTAATGCAATAGTGTGGTTTCCACAATTCCCCTTCTCCTTCCCATTTCCCTCCCCATATAATACAAAAAATATTTTAAAAATAATAAACATTTTAGACCTTAATGAAATAAATAATAATTATTATTATTATACATATAAAAAATAAATTTAATATTCAGTATTATTAATATAATATACCTTTAAAGAATAAATAAAAAATATATATTTAAATTTAATTTTAAATTATTCTATAGAAATTTTATAACTTAATTAAAAATAGATATTTCCCCAAAAAAAATGAAAAAAGAAAAAAAATTATTTTTTTCATAGAAAATAGAAATAAACAATAAGAGAGAGAAAAAAATGGAAACTAATATAATCAATAAAAAAAATCTTAATTATAAATTTAATGTTCGCAGAAAGAAAAATATTGAAAAAAATAAATATTAATTTCTTTATTTATTGTGAAACTCTCCCAAAATCTTGTAGTGACAAATTTTGAGATTTTATTTTAGAACTTTTTACTTAAAAGTCAGTACAATTGAGACTTTTATAAAAGTCTATGAAAGTCATTAAAATTTGAATATCTAAAAACTTATAGAGATTTCTAAATAGTTTTAATTGAATTTCCCTGTTATTTTTAGAGACTTTTTAAAAGTCTCAATTGAATACATCAATATTTTTAGGGAGTTTCCAAAAATTTACATTGAATACCCATAAATTTTTTAAATCTCAAAAAGTCATTAAAAATCTCAATTGAATAAAACCCCCTTAATTCTTGGATTTTGGGCGTAGAATACTGGGCTTCTTCAAGTGTTCACTAAGAGAGTATAGAGGGTTCAAAATTACCAATTAATGACTTTTCCTTTTCTGTTTGTTACGTGAACTTGTGTGTCGAAATGAAAAGTATTTAAGTTTCTTGCAGAAAATAGTTTCCATATGAAATGTAACGTTAGAAATACAATTCGTAATGCATTGATTATGATAATCAAATTTAATCTCAGGAAAATACTACACAAAGAAATGTGCTCATATTGAAGGGTTCAGCATGTTTACTTGCTACTTATAAGGTGCCTATAAACACAATTGTATAAATAAATGTATTTATTCTTTGATTTTTTTTGTTTTTATTTTCCTTGCTGTTTGTGTATGATATAGAAAGCTTGTTCACTCTTTTGAAGTCACTTCAATTTCACAATTTACATTTTTAATGTTCAGTTTGTTGAGATGAATTGCATTAAGGGTTTGCGTTATTTGAAAAAAACAATGTAGACGCAGCATATCACATTATTCTATGTTAAAAAAGTATTGTGTATGATCAAAGCAAGCTCTCCTCATTGAGACACCAACGGGATACAATGTGGAAAGAATCATGTCGTGGAAAGCAAAGTTTCCTTCGTTTTTGGAAAATATCTTGGGGCCTAAAAGATATGCAATGCTAAAATACAGACTTGAGCAGAGATTTTCTTGTACAGATCTGGGTTGAGAATAGAAAGAAGAGAAAGTCCACTGGTAAAAGAAGACTTAAAATTCTTAAATCTGCAGACCATGGTGAAGGAGTATTTGGCTGTCAAACTGCGCTTTCAGACTTCTGTTTGAGAGTTTGTCACAGGCATACTGGAACCTTTGTCTTCAGAAGAGGTAAAATCTTTATTCTCTTGCTTGATAAATAGATTCACTTGTAACTTGAACAAATTAGTTTTTCTATTGTGCTATGTGACTAATGTGTTTTAATTCCAGCAATAATTGAAGATGTTCATACCATTCTCTATATTGGCTTATATTTGATTCACTTCCCATGCTTCGCTATCAACCTTTTTTCTACAATTTTGTTTCATGAATAAAGATTCGTGAGTACGAGGATGGAGGTAATTTTAGTTATCTAAGTTTTAGGACAGCATCCACTGGTTGCCCTTAAAGACTTAAAAGCATCAGATTTTTGGTTTACTAGTTGAAGGAGAATGACTATTATCTATCATTTTCATAAAACAAAATAAGCTCGAGATATCTAATGATTAGAGCTTAGTGGCAATTCCTTCCTATTGCAGAATAAAATTCAAGTTACATTGGTTGCATACACTTCAATTATGTGGAATTTTTAAGTTGTAATTTTCGAGTTGGTCGCCTACTCCGCAGTGAAATCGACTTGAGAAAGTTGGGGAAGTTACTGGAACCTTCTTCATGTTGCATCCATACTGGTTAAACACATTTACTGTCTGTATTCGATCCCGTAATCATCAAACAGGATCATCGAATTAATGGTACAAGCCTCTCTCTCGTTTTAGTAATTGTGCCGTATCACCTGAATTCAGTTTTCCACTTTAGCCAGTAGTAATGATAGTGGTGGTTAGAAACTGAATTTTATCTGTCATATTAATACTACGGTTGAATATCCTGCTTTTGTGTTGCTGTTCTAAATTTAAGCTTGTCTTCTTTTCTTCTTTTTAATATCATTGAGGCAGAAGGTAAGATGCAAACCTTGGATTGCATCAAAATGTTTAAAAATTACTAAGGATTAATAATTAAATAAATTAGGATGAATAGGGAAAATGGACAATACCCAGATAATATTGCAGGATTAAATGGCAATTACCGTTAATTTCTCTCTAAAATATTGACTCTTAACTGCTACTTGTAATATCAGTGGCCATACTTGTTCTTTTAGGCCCAAATTCTTGATTGAGTATAAGCATGTTGATGGTTGATTCATGGAAAAATGTATCAGAGAGGAAAATCGTACCACCATATGTATGGAATCATCAAAGCGACAAGATTCTGAAATTTCTTTGAAATGAAAATTGATCTTGTTCCTAGAGGCAAATGTTCGATAATCTTCTTCCTTGAGTACTTTTCAAGTGCCTTGTTCTAGGATCATACTTGTACCTTTCTGATAAAACTTGACATGTAATCATTCATATTAGTCATAGCACAAGTCAAATTCATGTGGTTTATGTCACAGCATGAGATTCTAACTTGAAAAATTAATGTCAGTTGTGATTACAAAAGTATCTTGTAACCATGCAAAGATGGTTATTCTTTCCAATTTGTTTTTATTTTTTTCAGTCTAAGGTTGCACCTCTTCTTGCAAGAGCCAATGTGCTGATCACTAGATATGTAGATTGGGCCAACCTTGTTCTTTGTTTTGAGCAGGTAATTGCGTGAAGATCTTTAACATTAACTTATTCAACAGGTTTTGTTTGTTATTTTATGCTCCCAGACCAATCGGAAAAGTGTTTGTATAGAAACAGCTTACACCAGGGGTTACAGATGAATATGTGGCAGGATTTTAGCGGATGGATTATCTGTGTTTTGTGTGGAAAATAGTGTGAGTTCTTATTAAGTGTAAATTCTGTAAATGAAGCGGTAAACAAGGGTATACATTAGCAAAACTCTAGACCAATAGAGAAAATCAAGAATGTTTCTTTTATTATCAATAATAGTATAGCTTATGAAGGCAATTTCGGGCATAGTATTGTATATAAAACTATCCTGTTTCACATTTATCAATATCCTATTCATGGGAACCTTCTATTGCATATACCAAAAAAAAAAAAAAAGAATGAATCTTTGAACTAATTAAAACATAATTTTTCATAAGCAGTGCAATTAATTGATTTTGAAATTCTATTGTTTTAACTTTCAAGATCTGCCGACGGGAAGGTATGATTGTAAGTGGACGAAAACGGAATTTTTGGAAAAAGGATCTTTTAGATCTCTTTCGAAGCGGTCCTGGATAAAATACAGTAGATATAGCAGGACTTTCTTTTCCCAGGTGGCGGATGGGAGGTACATAAACAAAGGGAAATATTATTAATATCATTACATAGGGCAAAAGGCAGGTAAGGGTTAGAACCTCGTTTATGATACACCAACTACGGCCGGGAGCACCCACCACCAAGAATAGCATTTCAACCAAACCTGCTTTCCCGAGCAAAAGCAGGACCCTTGAATTTCTTTATCAATCACACGTGGATAGGGACAAAGTGAATACAAAATTTTATTCTTGATGGATTTAGTATTAAGATGTGCAATCCACCTCTGGAAAATACTAATGCGGCCATGTATCTGAAACTATATATTTTGAAGCACCTGAGCGAATCCAATGCTTTGGACCTACTATTAGTCATCATTTAGCATCTTTCATGGAATTGTGACCTACAAATATAATGAAACTCACATTGTAGGGGTTATTTACCTTTTTCTTTTTATTTCAGTTTCCTTCTTCAAAAGTCCCTTGTTCTTCTTTCTTGTATCTTTTCTTCTCTTCCTTTTTCCTTCTTGTCCCAACCTTTTTCTTTTCTTCTCTTTTCTTCTGCTTCGTTTTTTGATTTTTACAGAGGCTATTATTCTTCATCTCTTATGATTTTTCTTTCTTTCTTTCTCATTCTTCTCCTTTTATTTTCGCTCTCCAAGTACCCAAGACAATCAAATTATTCTTACAATCTCTTTTGAGTTTTCTATTTTTCTTCTTGTTTGAAGAAACAATTCCGCTTCTGCACCAATATAGGTAGCCTATGGAATGAAAATGGATACTAACATTACGTACAGTCAGGGCCGAGCCTGTGATTTTCGGGGCCCGAGTCGAACTCCCAAAATTGGGCTCCCCAAATCAACGTAAATGCAAAATCCAACAGTGTATTATGCAACGTATTGATAACTTAATACTAAACAAATATAAAGAACAAAAGATTTATATTATATAAGCCGACAAGGCTTCAAACATTTTCAATATATTCAATATCAAGTTAGGGCAAACCAGTGCTTACTTTAGAAGTAGAAAATCAACAAAAATTATGGAATCACACCATATTCCACCATCACATCTCACAAGCCTAAAATCAAAAGTTCACATTAACCACGGCACCATCATTCTTTCTTAAGCTACGAAATTTACTCTTTTTAATCAATAAAAGGTTAAACCACATGGAATCACACCCTATTCACAACAATCAGATTCACAACAATCACATAAACAACATATGGAATATTATATTACAATCAAGAAATTCTATATTCACATGTACATGGATAACTCACTACTTTAGTGATTTTCCTGTGATTTCAACTTCCACCTCAAAACCGATATCCACATTTTCAATGGAAGCCTTAAACTAAATTATCATAACATTGAACTTACAAAATTTTAGAATGCACGAGAGTGTGAGCATAAGCACGTACGGGTGAATATTCTAAACAACCCACCGAATTTACTGAAAGCGATAATTTTTTTTTCCTTCTGAGCATTATATATGAACAAAAAGTTTCATGAACCCAACTTTCTGGTATAATCTTAATAGCGTGTAACTTCTAGTGTTTAGACAAAATCCAAATATCCTTCATATAATTGGAAAATAGCATTTAAAATAAACACTACAAAGACCTTTTTTCTTTTTTTGTTCACTAAACACTTTCAAAAACCCAGTTTGTGGTCTAATCTAACTCATGTAGTAACTTGTAAGGCTTAATCAAAATCCATGGCGTAATTCTACATAGACGAAATGCATTATTAAGTAAAAAAAAAAAACAGGGGCTAAAAGAAGAAAAAAATGAGTAGAAGGACATGAGATAAATTGAAAACCTACATCTATATGCCCAAATTGAAATCTGTTAAAAAATTTAATTATGGTACGGAACTGAACCGAACTGAACCGAATCGAACCGGAACGGTTCCATTTATTAAATACCCAAAAATTTTGGTTCGGTTCGGGTCTATTCAAAACCGAACCGGACCATGTCCAGCCCTACATTTTTCTTTAACCAAAAAAATTCATGAACTTTCAATGGGCATTTAAAAATCATACCAGCAATCACAACAACATAATCCACAACCCATTAACCTTCCGCAATCCTCTATGCCCTAACCACCTTCCTGCGAAGAATCACAACCTTGAAAGGCAACAACAGCTTACAGGTACAAAAAACTGTCAGTAAATAATATCTATTCCTCGTAAAAAAATTAAATCTACAAAAAGACACTATGTTAATCGTATTGTTCGTCCAAGAAAATTATTTTCTTCTTTTTTTATTTCTTTGCTATAGTGGGGGTTGAGCACAATTTGAATTAGACTAGTTCTTTTATTATTGTTTTCAGTTTTCATCAAAAAAAATTAAAAGAAAAAGAAATAAAGAAAGAGAGAGTACAAAAAATGTCGAAAAATAAAGATGAAAAACAGTAAAAAAAAAAACCAATGAAAATTGACTACTGCTTGCAGGATCCTTGATATGTTTTGGCTCTTTTAAGTCTCGTGAGGTACTAATTTCTTTTTATGTTGAAAACGTGTTTTTATGTCGATATATTGACTTGTCAATTTTAAAAATAAAAATATCATATAAGAACTCTTATAGCTACACAATGCTCCACTGGTACGTATCCTTTCTTCGCCAAGCATATCATACGCTAGGTCTCCCACTCAAATCCCAATAGTCGTTTACCAAGTATGGTTGTATTACTCCTCATCACGAGGAAGAAAGTGAGATTTTTATTATTGAGGCTATTGAATATTCTAATATCGAGGATGAAAGTATCGACATTGTAGACCATGATAGAGTTGAGGATTTACCTATAACATATCATTGACCTAGGCCAATCATTCCACATATCATTGACCTCATGTCAAAATTGATATTTCTAACTCCTTTAAGTGACTTTCTCGTTGATTTTGTTTCGTGTTACCTCAACTAAGTGATACTCCCCAAGTAGCCTCATTTTATCCAAGACAATTGTTCGAACAAATTCTTTTTCTATCTATATTCGATTTTTGTCTAGTAACTATAGTCATATTGCTTTAGAGCTGTACTTTGTTGATTTTCTTGCCAAGATTAAAATAATTTTTATGTGTCATGAAACTTATGAGCTTGTTTTTTATGCAAAAGTTATACACGGATACTATCACTATGATTTATATGCCTTGTTAGTTGTTACATTATTTTTGACACTAGCGGTAGGACTACTTTCAAAGGCTCCTGAGCTCTTTACTTTGTTCCCTTCCCTTCCAAATCTCCTCTTTTCTGAACATTCCATTAAAACACAGACAACTCTTTTGCAGTTGAATTCTATGTAGGACATTCAACATTCGTACACAAAGACTTAGCCTAGAATGATAATATAAAGACAAGCTGAATGGATCTTTCACATACTCCCTCATATGTTTACCTATTGATCTCACTACCCGGTAACTAGATTGACTCTCCTTATTGTTCGTGCAAAATCCGCAAGCATACGAGATCGTTGACAAGTAATAGAATTGATGAGTTGAGAGTATAGTCTCACAGGGAATAAATTTAATTCAAATTCACTAACTTTTTGTGGGATTCGAATCATGTAAATAAAAGACAGTTTGATTTTATTTTAAATTTAATTAATCTAAGAAAGCAGTAAAAATGTGATTTTTATCAATTTATGGATGATTGCATTGGATCTCGAATCCACCTATTGTTATCTACTTCAAATCTTGATTTGTAATCTAATTTCGTTCATGCATTCTTGACAATCGATAAAACTATGATATATAATTTTATTTTTAAGACAAATTAAATCTATTCTAACCACGACCCGAATCTATTCCTAGCCCGAATTCAAATGATTGGACATGTGATAAATGTTATTCCTAACATTTATTGCACATATGTTAATTTTGCCGCGTTCTAAACTTATTATGAGTCTCCCAACACTAAAATAAGCAACTAATTATCTAATTGGTGGTCAATCAATTAAATAATGCAATGGGTATACAAAATTATCAAGAAATATAAGAAATAAATTAAACAACTAGTCTTGAATTAAAACAAATAAACAAATAGAGTTCATTTTCATTCAATACAAAAACGAATCTAGCCTAGAATGTTAATATATAAATTACAAGAAGAATAATAGAAAAATATCATCCGAATCATGAAAGAAATCAAAAAATAATTGATCTTCAAGCTCAATTTTGAATTCTTCAAAATTCTGATGTAATTGACCTTCAATTCTTTGCTATGACTTGATCTCTTCTGTCAAAATATAACAATTGACCTCTTGTTCTTGATGAATTCGATAAAACTATGGTGTATAAAGAGGCAAGAGAGAGTATTCAATGTGTATTCCTCGTTCTCTATTTATAATAGTCAAAAAATAGGTCAAAATCCTGTCCAATTTGGTTTCCAAAAGAGTTTGAATTGGGAAAAGAAACTAAAGATTCGTCTCTTAAAAAGGCCTGTGCACGCACACTGGTGTAAGTGTTTCACGTGCGCCATAGAACCAAATGGCTCTCGGGTTGGGGAAAATAGTGTTATGCGCATGTGCGCCATGCATTGCCCCGTGCGCGCAGGTTCGCCTCTGAACAGTTTTTGGTATTTTGGTCATAACTTTCTCCACAGGTATCCACAGGTATCCGATTGAGCTGATTCAAAATGAATTGGAAAGGTCATTCAAAAGGATACAATTATTCTACAAATGTTCCAATTCGAATGTTTTCTGTCCAAAAAATAGATTTCAAGTTAAGGCTAAAAATCTGGAGCATAATTTATTCAACTGGAAATTGATTTGTGAAAATACTTCCACTATATTTCACTCATTTGACCTCCAATTGCATCCAATTGATCCTATATGATCTTCAATCATCATTTTGTGCTCCAAATCAACTATTGGATGTTACACTTTGATCCCCAAACTTTGGATTTCCTTCGTTTTTGCACGTTTTTCATTCATTTCTTCCAAATCCACCAATTTGTATTGAGTTTAACCTAACAAACATAAGTAACACAAAATTAAGCTATAACTCATCCAAGTCACTAACAAATACTCTAATTTAATGACCTAGATAAGTGTACAAAAATACACTTATTACTTATCAAGAATTCCATCTAGTATGTGGTGGAAGTCATATTAACCCACATGATCTCTAAAGATGAATACACCTAGATTTGATTAACTTGCAATTATTCGAGAACAAGCCCCTTTGGAGATGAACATGAAGCTGAATAAATCAACATGGATTCTGTGGCATCAATGCCAGTTGCCTTTCTTCAGCCGTATTCTAAGAAGTTCCATTCTTGCTAAGAACTATAATTCTTTTCAGCCAAAAACATGTAAAATTTTTGTTTTAGATGACTCGCTTGAACTTAATGTATTTGATTAGCCATCACACTTAAATGAATGTTTTATTATCAATATAGCAAACTGTTTCTTTATCCAGCACATTCGAGCTACTATTGTTGCAATAATTTATTTCTGCACGTCAACCTGCTGTGCTATTGCATGGTGCTCCTCGTGTTGATTAAGTTGCATTTTTTTGTGAATGAGTTGAAGAAGTTATTTTTGTGAATGAGTTGAACAAGTTATTTTTGTTTTCAAGGATATGATTAGTTGTGTCTTAAAATATATTTTTGAAACACTAAATAAAACGGATTTATGCTTTATAATAAAGATATACTTTGATAATGAAATAAATTCATGCTTTCTCTCCCAATTTCTTGTATGTTCTCTCCCCTCCTCCTCTTTCCTTTCTCAATTTTGTTCTTGTTCAATTGTGTTCGTCATCAACATTCCAGATAGAGATGGGTTGTTCATAAAATCCAATGATAGAAGTTGGATTTTGTGACAAAAATCTTTTTGCCTCTTTCAATCCAAAGGTGGAAGAATTTTTGGACTTGGTTGAGGAAAGTTGCTATGTTCTTCCCATTTTTTTATGAAGAGACTGAAATGTAGGAGTTTTTGACTGAAATGAAGGGATAAGTTGGTGAATCCATTTCCTATTCCTCCATGTTGTTTGGTAGCATTCTTTTGCGGCATGCTTTAGCTATTAGGAAACATACGAGTGGTTCTAGTGCTAGTCAAGATTCAAATCCTGAAAAAAAAAATCAGGAATTCACTTTGGGGACCGAGTGGGGAGGTACCCAGTGTTAAGAAATATTCATTAATGGATATTATAAGCACTACACTAAAAACAGACCTACGGCAACGTTTGGACGTGTGTTGCAAATCGAGGTGTTGTTGTAGAGTATAGAGATACGGCAACGTTTACGTTGCCAATGACAGCAATGTTTAAAAAACGTTGCCGTAGAGATGCGACAACGTTTGCCAAACGTTGCGAAAGACATTCTTTCACAACATTTGGAAAACATTGCCGTATCTATCTACGACAATGTTTGGCAAACGTTGTGAAATACCGTCTTTCGCAATGTTTGTCAAACGTTGCCGTATGGTGGGTTTTTTTTTTTTTTTTAAATGCAAATTAGGCAAAATTGAAAATGCACCTTCGAACAAATTTTGGAATTGCATAAAAATTGATAATTTCATTACAAATTTTTGAATCCACACACTTGAACATTAGAATGTGATACAATACTACTTAAATAAAAAGGAGCTTCAAAATAAAATAAAATGGTAAGGAAAAAACTAGATCATAAACGGAACACATAAACTACTCTCTTTCTTATTTGGACATATAAAGGATAGGCACTGCATTTCAAAATTTGTTTCACTTTCCCAAACTTCATATGCCTATTTCTTTAAGTCATCAACCTTTTTCAGCCAATCTATAACACGAGGTTTAATAGTTTCCCCATTTCTTTTTGCTTCAACAACCAAAACTTCATTGCGAATCCCGCGAGCTTCCCAACAATGGAAGAGAATGTTTCCTGCCATTATCAATTTTCTAGCTCAAACAGTAGATATTCCAGCAGATCAAAGAAGCCTGTCAGCATAAAAAAAACACGTTGAAGGGTCCGAGAATTACATTCCACTTAGTAAACTTTAACAAATCAATAGCAAAAGGAAAAAGAATTATTCCCCAATAAATGTTTTGAGTTTTTCTCTCCTATTTGCTTTCATTAGCATGTGGTGTTTTTCATCAAATGGTATCAAAGTTCATAGTCCAACCATTTCTTGGGAAACTCAATCATAAAAACTAGCTTTATTCCTACCTATCAAAAAAAAAAGCTTTATTTCCAATAAATTTCAAGGGAGTCGAACCCTTTACACACCTGATGTATCTGAAAACTATTAATCTATCCTTAACAACCCCTCAATGAAAAGCATCGTACAAGTGTCTTTTAAAAATACTCTTTACACTAAATGTATACAGGATGGTGAAAGTGAGGAAGCCCCTAATGCACATGAACTAGAATTCCAAGCTTTTCAGATGTTTATATAGCTAAGTTTATTGTTTGTGCTCGCTAGTGGCATTCAAGATGACATCAGAGAGCACAATTATTGAAGGAAAAAAAAAAAAATGTAAATTATGTATAAGCCTGAGAAATATGGAAGAATGAAATTTATACAAAAGCTTGACGTGATTGATGTTGCATTTATTTAGTATTCCAGAGCCTAACGAGGCTTAATAAGGAACATCCAAAGAAAAGGCCAAGCAAATAAGGAAATTGATCTGCAAACGGATGCGCAACAGAATGAATATGACAAATAACTCGATGATATTAACATTAACAACAGTAGTATTCACTAATAACTGAGCAAAACAAGTTTTGAAAATCTCTTCCCATGAAATAAGAGAGAACTAGAAAGCTGTGGGCAGGTAGAGCAACATAAAATAAATAATTAATAAAGGAGGATAAAGATTAATATACCATTTCGGCGTATTGCAATCTCTCGAATTCGCCGAACAAGACCAGTTATGGGATCATTGAAGATTTTTGTCTCCAGATTCCCCTCCACATACAGGATGGAACTACAACAGGCATAAATCAAGAAGTTATTAGGATCTGCATCTAAAATTGAAAAAAAAATAAAAAATCAAGAGCTAGTCAAAGCTGCTAATTGTCAAACCGCACAAGGTATGCAACACAGTGATAACCACAAGTTATAATTATCCTGCAATTGTTTCTAAAGTGCTTAGAGTAGGTGAACTAAGTTATATTAGGTATAGAACCCCCTTCTCTCCCAACACAACCAGATATAAAGAAGATGGAAGGTTCATGACAAGTAAAATAAGCTTTACAAAATCACAAATTACAATACCATCAAATATTTTGTTTCTCAACATTACAAGCAAAAAATCTGAAATATTTACAGGGCATAAGAAGGTTCACAAACTAGAAAAGTCCTCATTCTTCATTTCTGAGAAGCTCTCAAGCTGGCTTGGTACCATATAAGTAACAATTTGTAGTGTTTCCACATATTAACCAATCAACAAAATTATACAGTTACTCATAAAGGTAAACTCTAGTTAAAAGCGACATTGGGTTGAGCGGGGAGTTCGGAAATTACCCTGGAATAAACTGAGACCCTATGCCACTGAACCGCGCACCTATTTGCATATTCCCCGGGTTCCTCGTTATCCAAAGGCCTCATGTTGTTTTGGATGCCCCCAGAACCAAGTGAAAGCAGAGTCACCATATGGCCACTCTTCGATCTCTTATATATAGGAGTCTGCCCCACTTGCCCCACCAATATTGCCTGCTCCATGAGCAACATCAAGTCCCACACAACCATCAAATTATTAACACGCATCAATAGATTTTTGTGTTCATGTGTTGCACAAAACTAACTGAATAATTAAAGATGAGGGTATTAAACCTGAATAATTTCCTATTGAAGTATTAAAGCTGCGCCAATTGTACCATTGAATTCTTTGCCAAATTAAGAGGACGAGAGCATTCTAGCATTTCAACAACAAGACAATTGGGATGAATTATCAAACATATTAATTAGAGAAAATAAGTTGGTCACTGGTGTCTAATTCAATGAAATAGGCTGACACCAAAATCCCTAAATCAAATCTCAACAAAATCCCAAAAAACCCTAATTATCAATCCCTAACTATCAATCCCTAAATGTAGTTCAAAACATTAGATTAACACTTAATAGTCAATATTATAACCCCATTAATTTCATTTAGAGAGGAAAAACTGTGGAAAAAATGCACTTAGAAAATGAAATTGGACAAATCACAAACAGTCTGTAGTCAATACAATAAATTACCTACTTACCTCGGAGCAGCGCTGCAGTGGAGCTTGGAAGTTGTACTTGGAGACTGGAGTTGGGCGGAGCTCGAAACGGGTCTGCAGTGTGACTGTGTGTCGTGTGGGAGAGACCGGGAGTCGAGAGTCGAGAGAGGAAGGGCGGACGTTTGGCAAACGATAGGGTGTCCATTCCGTGCTAGGTGTGACACACGGTAGGGCCGATTCTGCTACCGGGAGACGGGGAGACTGGGGAGTGGGAGATGGGAGAGACGAGAGTGGAGACGGGAGATTGTTTTTCTTTCCTTTATGCATATTAAGAAAAAAAAAAAAGTTTTCACACGTTGCAAAAAGTTAAGAGGCCATTTCAGTTTTGAATTTATTTTGTGTTTTGTGTTCTGAGTGTCTGTTTTGAAATTTTTGAAAATGAGTTCTTTTTGTCATTTTGAAAAACTGTTTTGAGAAATATGAAAATGGAAAACGCGTTTATTTTGAAATTTTGAGAATATTTTTTTAATAATATTTTATTCAAGAAATATGATTATTCAATAAATTTTAATAATTTAATATTAATATAATATTAAATAACATATAAAATTTAAAGTTAGTGAATCTTGAAGTATTTGTTTCTAGATATAAAAAACACATTAAATTAAATTTGACAAATTCTTATTTTTGTCCTTATACATTACTTGTGACAATAATTAACTAACATCGAATAAAAACCAATGCTTCCTTGCTTTAGTAATGAGCTAAACTAACAATGATCTAACCTAAATTTTGAAAAATCATTATCTCATATATTTTGGGAGCCATGTTAAGCATGAAATACAGTGAGACACATGAAGAGAACTTCGTCATGATTGGGTCAAGCACACTTCTAACACTATCAACATTATTTTATTCATATTTGTATTTTCTTGTCCATCTTACTCTTTTTTAATCAAAAAAGTAATTTATTGTTAATAAAAAGAATTGCATTGTCAAACACATTGAGCCTATGTTTGATCCCCATTACGTCATACGCACGTGTAATTTTCGAATAAAAAGTCTGCCATGTAAATACTAAATACACCCATAAAGTATGCCAAAGATAGCAGCTACACATGATGGTCTTAACCTCAAAATACATATAATTCTTAAAGTTCAATCAGTTCTAGTTGCATGAATAAGCACCAATACAAATTGGAAAATAGCGAGTGTAGTATTACAGGTGACGACAATTTGGTTAACCTCGAAGACATCAGTAACTAGGAAGTCTTAATCAGGCTGTCCTTAATGGAGGTGAAACCAAGATTACACCATCTCCTCTTACAAACAGAAACAGCACTGTACACCTCGTGGTCTGCAACAATAATCCACCTTAATATCAGAAACTACGTAAACCGTATCACAAGAACTATTAACTAACGAAGGAACCAATTACTAGTTCCAAGTTATTAATTCAATCAGATATACTTCAATTTGTGTCTCAAGGAGCATGAAGGGTGGATGAAGTGGTGAATTAGGCATCTGTTTTATCTATAAATTTAACAATACAATTTTTCTTCTACCTTAGCGTAATCACGCTTTCCATCTCTGGCTCTGTAGGGATATATTCTCTCAGTCGTCAACCCACCATGTTTGTTAATGAAATCAAATGCATTTTCAATGAGTCCTCCATTGCAGCCTGCATTTTCCATGAGTCCTCCAACCACAACAGAAAACGCCCAACAAGCTCTCTCGTGAAATAAACCAACTACAGAACCACTCAAACCATACCCACCTCATTTATTCTGCTTACAAACCAAATAATTCATATTTTATAGAAACCAACAATCACGTACCATTCCATAATCAATCATAAAAGATATAAATTAATGTGGTGTGCATGTTCATGTGCCTATACCACAATAGGCTCATTATCTCACTGCCATCTTCATGTTTCGTCAACTATTCCATTCTAACACCACAATAGGCTCATTATCATCAGAGAATCCTATCCCATGTGGTCAAAATAATTTTCAAAACCAGCAAACATTTTTTAAAGCGAATAATAGAATGTTAATAATAGCATAGTTAGCTTGCTAATAATAGTATAAACACGGTATAATTACTTGCAAGTATATGACAGAAAAAGGGAAAATGATAGTCCCTGGAATCAGAGCGTGATGAAGACTTCTGTAATGCCCCGAAAAATTTTATAGAATAAAATTTATTTGTTCTGTATAATAATTTATATTTTGATAGTTGAGGGATTAAAATTGAAATAGTTATTGTAAAGTGCCAAATTTTTTTTTATAAAATAGAATTTAGTTATTCTATGTGCTACATTTTAATATTTTGGGAAGTGATGGACTAAAGTGTATATATATTGAATTATATTTTATTTGGGCCAAATATTTAAATGTTGATAGGGTAATGATAAATATATCAATTTTGGGCTTGTTGGACAGCTCAAAATTAGTCATGTATATTAGGCTCGGGCAAAATTGTTTAATCGGATAAGTTAGACCTAAAATATTACAGTTTATAGAAATGGTTATTAATTGATTTTGTTCTTTTTTTTAATATGGTGTGTGGCCACGTGTAGTGTATAGTAGTATTATATAATGCAAATTATTCATCTTTATCCTATCAAATAAGTTAATTGATTTTAAGATTGATAGTAATCAAAATCTGTTCCTTTTATTTACCATATTTGTTTTAGCAAATTGAAGATTTAATTATGCATGAGTTAATTGGCAATATACAATTTAGGGAAACTAACTGAACTGACGTCCTTTTTTTTGGAAGACCACTTTTTGTTGAAATCAAAATTTTATATGTTTGTTTGGTTTGAAACCCTTCCAATCTTGCCACGTATTACTAGTTGAAATTTATGAGTGTTTTCTTATATGGTTATGACTTGATTGATGGGAAGATAAAGTAGCATTATTCTAAAATTTTATTTAATTGGGTTGAACGACGCGTGTGTAGCATATTGATGGTAAGTTATTAGTTAAATTTTATTTGGAGGCAACACGTGGGTGTAATTATTGGGAAAGGAAGCCAATTGCTTTGATTTTGGGATTTGACAAGAATAGTCTACCACGTGGCGGAAGAGGTAAATGTTGATAAAGGTTGATTGACTTGATTTTTGTGCATGTACCAATTAATCTTATAATTAATACTTTGATTGAGTAGTTGTCAATCACAAATATTTTAATATTAATCCTTTACCTTAATTCTAGGAAATTATAGAGGTAGTTTCCCACGTTTTCACTTTTGTGAATGGAGATGACGATTAAATTAAGCATAAATTTGATATAATTATGCCTAAAGCCTATAATCCAATTGCATGCACGTTTTGTTTTTCGTCCACTCACCATAGGAATTCTGCCCTATTTATACCCTGCAAAAATCATATTATGAACACACATTATTTTAAGACAGAAAGCAATTTTTCATATTACATAGAGATTTGGAAAAAGATTTGGAACGTTCAATCACATTCTCTTTCAAAAATTCGTTTGAGGTAGGATACTTATGTGCAAGTGTTTCTTGTCCTTACAATATTTTAATTATGTTTACATTATTTATCTCACGAAATGCTAATTGACCTACGGGTCTTGATGAAATGAAATGAAATGTGAGATCTCCTTCGGGTTTTCTCAAATGCTAGAGCTTTCGATTGATCTCCGATTGCTTTTGATGAAATGATGGTATGAAATGTTATAAATTTATGTTTAAAGAATTTCGTATTGTTTTGGACGCACGTATCCTACTGAGTCAAATTACTCATTCCTTCAAAATTTAATGTTTTCAGGTAGATCGGTCTATGTGGATGGTGGCTGAGCTGTGTGCGGGTTGCCAAGTAATAAACTTTCAAGAAAAACATTTGACAATAAAATATGTATCGGCATTTTGTGCTTTCTTTATTTCCATTAAATGTTTAGATTTTATTGACATTATGTTTAAATTCATGTTTGAATGCTTTAAATAAATTAAGGATTTCAAAGTTTTACATGAATGATTCCGCATAAAAAAACGATATCGATAACACCCCAAAGTTTTAGCCGATGAAATTTTGGGGCGTTACAACTTCCCCCATTTACTAGAGGAGTAAAGCCTTGTACTAGAGTGTTGCTATTGGATTTTACCAATTAAGTTTCAGGTCTCCCAAATGGTCCAGGGTGAAACTGATATGCATATCCAGGGATAGACGTGTGGCATCGAAACCATAGTATGAAAAACTGGTGTTGACTGATGATACGGTAAGGGTATAGGAAATGGACGCACACCATTTGGGCTATGCTTGGGACCTGTTCTGTGATTATGCATGTTTGTGGGCCTACGAGGTGACTTAAAACTACCACGTCCATGCAACTCCTGCTGCTCAATTGTAGTCTGGAAGGCCAGAAAAAACTATCAGGTCAGGTGCTGAATTTCTGATTATCAAGCAATCAACAAAGGTTGCCTCTCTTGTGAAAGTGGCTCGTCTTGCCTATACTAATGGTATAGGATAATTGGGCAAAGCAAGCAGTTTCAGTTCAAGGAGGAATTAGGCCAAGGCAAAAGACTGGCTCATAATAATGTCTATAAGACACATGAATCAAGAAATAAATTTCATATGGAAACCAAAAACGTACAACTAAAACCAGTAATTATGTTCCATAGTTCTGTTGTACCATGATAACTCGTAAAGATATCGTTTCTCAGTTGGCTTATTAATTTTTCAGTTCTGGCCTTAGATCCATTTGAACATCAATAAATTTCGAAGATACTATTAATTCCACTTCACACTGTCGTTTTTATGCAGCCTGTTTAGAAGTATTTTCATTCCATGTCTTGTCTGTCTTTTCCAACTATATGGATTCACACAGTCAGGGGTTGTATATTGGAAAAAATTGGCATCATGATTACAAGCTTGGTATTTCTACCTCGTTATTCTATATCCTGTAGTATCTAACTAATCTATAGGGGTGTATCAGTTCACTTGGTTTAGTCTCAACCTACACCGCCAGACACTGTTCAATGAATTCCACCTCCACAAACCGTTCAAACAATTCCACCTCCACCTAATTTTCCATTCTAAAATACTACAATTCCACCTCAAACAATTCCATTCCACCTCAAACACCACAAGAAATCGAGAGCATCACAATTCCAGAAATTGTTCAACAATTCCACCTCCACGCCCACCTCCACCTCCAGCACCAACTCCACCTCCAGCTCCAGCTCCAGCTCCAGCTCCAGCTCCAGCTCCACCTCCATTTCAGCACCAAGCACGAAAAAAAACAGAGGGCAAATCGGACCCCCTCCACCTCCAGCACCAGCTCCACCTCCACGCCCACCTCCAGCACCACCTCCACCTCCATTTCCGCAACAAGCACATAAAAAAACAGAGGGCAAATCGGACCCCCAACAACTCACAAATGTAATAGCAAGCAAATAACTAAATTAGCACAAGCAAAGAATGAAAATCTTGATTTGAGGATTGATTCAAACTGCCCGTCGTTTCACGCTTCGATTCGGCGACACCGGAACAAATAGCCCCAAAATTCGAAGATCCTGTTTCCCAATCCTTCGTCCCCGGCCAACGCGATCCCCGGGGGTTTGCAGCTAGAGATGGATTTGCAGAAAGAGGGAGAGTGATGGTGAGATGGAGAGTGACGGTGAGAGAGTTGGGAGGGAGGGAGAGTGACGGTGAGAGGGAGGGAGGGAGAGTTGAGTGAGAGGAGATCGGAGTTTTGCGTGTTTTGTGATTTTCAATGGGTTTGAGAACAAATTTTACAAAACGATGTTTCCCTTGTTTTCCATTTTCAGTTACATTTTTTTTATCATTTTTCAAAACACGTTTTCGAAAATAAGATAGAGAACGCGTTTTCGTTGTTTTGAGAAATTAAAAACAGAAAATGGCTGGAAAACGACAAAGAGAACAGGGCCTAAATTATTGAGATTTTGCTAAAAGTTTTATTTTTCACAACGTTTGGCAAACATTGCAAAAAGTGAGACTTTTGAAAAATAAAACCTTCTGCAACACTCAACAAACATTGCGAAACAGGGTCTATTGGAACATTTTTCTAAAAACGTTGTCAAAACTCATTTATACTAATTAATAACAACATTCACTTACTAAAATGTTGCCAAAAAAATCCTTTTAGCAACATTTATTAATAAATATTAATAAATGTTGCATTTTTAATGTTACGAATGACTTTTTTTGTTGTAGTGACGTGAAATAACCAAAAGACTTGAGATGAATGTTAATACCTTTAAAAATGATTTTTCTGTACGTGAAATGGAGGCAGAATCAAACCACATAGATTCAATTGATTTTTTTCTCATGTGGAAATTACACTGGAGGTAGACAGTGTTGAAATTTGGATATGGAAAAACTTTAAGATAGGAGACGATAAACTCAAGAGAGTAATTAATTTTTTATTTCTTGAATTCGTTTACTTTAAAATACTAGAATCACAAGCCTTTTGTAGGCTTTACAAAACATGTACCTAATCTAGTACACAGGGACGGACCCAAGAAATATTTTCAGTGCATGCGATATTAGTAAAGGTAAAAATACAACAACAACGTTATAACACAAAGTCCTATGTTGAGTTGCAAAACCATTATCCATTGCATTACTTCTAAATATTACATTTTGAAAATCAATGCAAGGTAAAATCCACTGTATTTAACAACAAAGAAACCAAATGTCACTAGTCAGGTTCTCTACAGTTTACTCCAATATCAATATCAGACGATCTGCACCCAAATCAAGACATGAAAAAAGGAAATTTATAGTCACTTCTCTTGAGAACTCAACCCAACCCATTAAAGACACACAAAGATTTTTGTAAACTAGAGTTTCAAAATATACTGAAAATAAAAACAAAGGATGAATCTTTCAAAGGAAAATAAATAGAAGCAAGAAATATGGCTAACCTTGGTGAAGAGGCATATTTGTTTAGCCATTAACATTCCACCGAGGAAACAAAAACCAAAAGGGACTTTCCCACAAAATCTAGATTCTTCTAGTTCTTCATCACTTACCCAGTATTTACTTGTGCGTGTATGTATTTACAATGCGTATATATATTTGAAGTATAAAATACGGTTTTGTGCAATAAAACGTGGGGAGTGGACGGAGTCAATTTCTTAGTAAAGAAACGGGCATTAAAGGCGAACAACTGTGGTACTCTTCTCTCTGATATTGCTATTTTTTTCTTTGTCGTCTGTTCATATTTCCGATTTATTCACTCAAAATAAAATATGGGAAGTGGGCTGCTGGCTAATATTCTTAAATGGGGTGGCCCAAGTTCAGTGCAGGCAGATGCCTGCACTGAGCCTTCATTGGGTCCGCCCCTGCTAGTACATGTATCCAGATGCCTGCACTGAGCCTTCATTGGGTCCGCCCCTGCTAGTACATGTATCCACTATTATTACATTCTTCATCCTAAAATTATTCATGAATATATCAAATACATGAATCAACCAGTACATGAATCCATTATACGTGTATTCATTAATTAGAATAAATATATCGAAACAATGCATGAATCTTGCAAATCGCATTACAAGAACCAATTTAATTATAATAAAGTTTATATTTCTAACACCCCCTTAAACTTGATTTATGGTAAATCCGAGCAAACTTCGAAACTTCACAAAAGCATTGATCTACAATGGTTCGTTGAAAATCTCAGCAATCTGATCTTGAGACTTCATAAACTCTAACTCCCGATATTATTTATCAACACAATCTCGAACAAAATGATACTTTATGTCGATATACTTGCTTCGATCATGAAAAAGGGATTTTTAGCCAATGATAATGCTGACATGTTATCAACAAAAATCTCAATTAGATCACCTTGTTGTAAGTGAACATCCTTCAACAAATTCCAAAGCCAAATTACTTGACAAATGAAAGATGCAACCGCAACATACTCTGCTTCACAAATTGAGAGTGTAACAATAGATTGCTTCTTGGAAGACCAGGTAAAAGTTGTATCTCCCATAAAAAAACACATGAGCACTTGTACTTTTTCTATCATCTATATCTTCGGCCCAATCATTATCGCTATATCCAACAAGTTTGAAATGATAGAAATATGAATAAAATAAACCATAGCAAATGGTACCTTTGATGTATTATAAAATTCTCTTTACATCTTTCAAATGTGTCATGGTTGGATTCTCCATGTACCGACTAACAAGACGAGTCCCAAATTAAATATCAAGTCTTGTACATATCAAGTACCTTAAACTTCCAACAAAGTTCTTTTAAAGAGTCAAATCAACTTTCTTACGATTATCAAATCTCGACAATTTTATTCCACAATCAACATGGGTGCTAACTGGCTTGTTCACTTTAAGATATCACCATTAGAGTTCAATTTCCTATAGAAGGCATGTTCATAAGGACATTTGATAAATCCGTTCTCTTGAAGAAATTTGTCTAGTCTTGAATTCCATTCTCTTGGTGCTTGTTAACCATACAAAGCTCTATTCAATCTCAACACTTTGTCTTCGTGCTCTTTCACAACATAACTGGGAGGTTGTAATGTGTATACATCCTCTTGTAGAAAACCATTCAAAAAGGCTGATTTTACATCCATTTGGTGTATCTTTCATCGATTTTGTGCTGCCATGGCGATAATCAATCTAATTGTTTTAAAATGAGCCATAGGTGCAAATACTTCATCATAATCCACTCCATGTTTTTAACTATAGCCTTTAGCTACTAATATTGGCTTGTATAGCTCAACTTTGCCCCTTATATTCTTTTTCTTTGAAAATCCACTTACCTCCAATAGGTTTATGACTATCAGAAAGTGATGTTAATTCTCAAGTATCATTCTTTTTGACAGCATTGATTTCTTCATCTATGGTTTTCTTCCATTTATCATCTTGAATGGCATCATCAGAACCTACAATTGCATGATCGACAAAGAGACACAAAGAGTTAATTCTTCAAGATGTTAACTCCTTGGTGTCATAATAAATCTCACGAGGACTCCTATATCATTGTGGCCATTCACTTGAGGATGTTGAAAGTGAAGGTGTATCTTGA
Source organism: Fraxinus americana (assembly GCA_035079005.1). Lineage (NCBI taxonomy): Eukaryota > Viridiplantae > Streptophyta > Magnoliopsida > Lamiales > Oleaceae > Fraxinus > Fraxinus americana. Next base: position 304,740 of record JAVHZT010000033.1, read on the forward strand.
CCATGTCTTGGTGGTGGATTTGATTGTGGTGTTAGTTGAGGCAAAACCACTCTAGCTTGTTCTTCAATTTCTTCAAAATGAAAGAAATTATAATTTTCTTCTTGCTGATTTTGCCTATCCCAAACTCCTTCATGAAATTCGACATCTCTACTAATGATCACCTTTAAATTCTTCGAGTTGTAGAGTTTATAGCTATTCGATCTGAATCATAGTCAATAAAGATGTATATCTTACTCTTGTCAACAAATTTGCTCCTTTTTCCTTTTGGAACATGAGAATAAGCAATGACCCCAAAAGCACGTATGTCCAATATACTTGGCTTGAATTTACTCCAAACTTCTTGTGGAGTTATATTTTGTATACTTTTGGTTGGGCATTGATTAAGCAAATACACAGCTTCAACCCAAAATTCTTTCGGCTATTGCTTGGTTTCCAACATACTTCTATACATTTCTATGACCATCCTATTTTTCCTCTTTGCTATGCCATTTTGTTGAGGTGACATAGGAACAGTCAAACAATGATGTATGCAATATTCACCACCACGATCCTAGCATAAAGTTTTGATCTTGTAGTCACTTTGATTTTCCACCATCACTTTGAAGTTCTTAAAAGTCTCAAATGAATCAGAATTTTCTCTGAGAAAATAAACCCATGTTTTGCAAGAAAAATCATCAATAAATAGAATGAAATAATTATTTTTACTAAATAATGATGGTTTGATTGCGCCACAAAGATCCGTATGCACCAATTGTAAGAGACTTTGTTGCTCGGTAACTTGTTTCTTTTAGAAAAGCCTTTCGGGATTGCTTTCCATAAATATATCATTCACAAAGTTGATTTGGATGACAAAATATGTGGCAGTCCCTTCACCATGTCCTTCTTTGCCAAGAGATTCAAACCGTCAACATTTAGATGCCTAAGTCTCAAATGCCATAGCCATGTTGAATCTTTGATACATGCCTTCAAGCACTTAACTTCTCCACTTTGGAAGTTTAACAAGAACATTCGATTCTTTGTCATTGGAACTCTAGCTATCAAGTTCCCATTTTGTTCTTGAATTGTCATATCTTGATTTCTTATTCAGATGTCATGTCATTTCTCCAAAAGTTGGCCAAAACTCAATATTAATTTTCATAAAAGGGATATAATAGACATTAGAAATATATTGGTGTTCTCTATTCTTCATTTGAATAAGAGTTTTACCTTTTCCCTTGACTTCAACATTTGATGCATCTCCAAAAGTTATATGGCCATTTAACTCTTCAAGCTCTATGAAAATAGATTTGTCTCTTGAGATTAATTATAATAAATTTTGATGACTTATGACTTAATTAGATGTTAATTTTGTTCGTTAGGTAAAACTCAAGGCAAATTGGTGGAATTGGAAAAAAGAAACAAAAAAAGGGCAAAAAGAAAGAAATCCAAAGTTTGAGGACCAAAGTGAAAACATCCAATAGTTGATTCGGACCATAAAACGGTAATTAAAGATCATATATAATCAATTTGATACAATTGGAGGTCAAATGAGTGTAATATTTTTCACAAATCAATTTTCAGTCGAGAAAATTTTGCTCTAGATTAAGTATCAAATTGAGACCCATTTTTCGGATATAAAACGTTTGAATTGGAATTTTGTAATTTTAATAATTGTAGCTCTTTGAGTTAGATTTCCAATGCATTTTGAATCACATTAATTGAATATTAGAAGAGAAAATTATGATCAAAATACTAAAAACTATGAATAGATGAAATGACGTGAATCTAAGCCATTTTTGCATGCGCAATACATTAATTTTCATGACCCAAGAGCCATTTGGCTCAACGACGCACGACGGTGGTTATGCCTACATGCACATGCTATTTTCACACTTTGAATTACCCCAATTGGATATTGGAAGAGAAAGTTATGACCAAAATATTGAAAGGCTGAGTAGAGATTAAACGACGAGAACTTGCTCGCGTAATACATTAATTTTCATGACCCGAGAATCATTTGGCTCAATGGCGCACGTGGGCTATTTTTGCAGATGAATCAACAGCTTTCTTACGCAATTTAAACTCTTTTGAATCCCAAATTGGACGCGATTTTGGCCTGTATTCTGGCTTTTATAAATACAAAACAAAGGCTACGCATAGAAAAACTCTCTCTTGCATTTTCATACACAATAATATTACAAAATTCATCAAGAACAAGGTTTCAATTCACCACTTTGGGGAGAGAAAATCAAACCCTAGCAAGGAATTGAAATAAATTGTAGATTTCAACCACGGATTTGAAGCTCAACATATTTTGCTTTCTTTCATGATCAGGGTAATAATTTTCAATTATTCTTTTTGTAATCTATTTAAAGGAATACTAGGCTAGATTCGTTTTTGTATCGAATGAATATGAACCTTATTGTTTATTTATTTTGATTCAAGACTAGCAATTTAGTGATTCTTGCGGTTATTGATTATTTTGCATCCTATTACATTATTTAATTATTTGATAACTAATTAAATAATTAGTTACTTGTTGTAGTGTTGAGAGATTCACAATAAATTTAGAATATGACAAAATTACCATGCGTGCAATAGATGTTAAAAATAATATTTATCACGTATGCAATCATATAGATAATCTAAAAATTAATGCATTCTAATTATTCAAATTCAGGTTGGGAATAAATTCAAGTCGTGACTAGAATAAAATTAATTTGTCTTGAAAAAAAAAATTAAATACATTAGCTTTATCGATTGTCAAGAACACATGAATATGACTAAATCACATAATTAGGAATTGACATAGATAACAATTCATCTATAATTTGATACAAACCCCGTTTTCTTAGATTAATTTATAATAATTATAAAAATCAAATTCTTTTGTTTACATAGTTCGAATTTCATAAAAAACTAGTACACTTGAATTGAAATTTATTTCCTGTGGGACGATACTCTCAACTCAATGAATCCATTACTTGTCAACGATCCTATAAACTTGCAAATCCACCATTATTACATTCTTCCTCCTAAAATAATTCATGAATATATCAAATACATGAATCCATTATACCTATATTCATTAATTAGAATACATGTATATCAATAATACATGAATGTTGCAAATCCTATTACTCGAACCAATTTAATTATAATCAAGTTTATATTTCTAACAAACAGTGTAGCAGAAATCTTAATAGGCCTTAAACTAGAATTAACGTTTCTTCAAGAAGTTGGTTAATTACGAATAAAATTTATCTTGCACTTTCTCTCTATTTTCATCAATTATTCAGTATTCTTTGGAATCAATGAATTTATTGATAAGAATCATTTTTCAGCATTCATGCGTGATTCACGACAAGTCTTCATTATCAACTATTCAATATTCTTGTAACGAGTCAACATATATTGAATTATTCTACTCTACCAGATTTTGGTTCACAGATTTTGTACAGACTATCTCACATGAGGTGGGTCCCGAGGACCTAACTCATTAAAAAAACCCCCCAAAAATGTTAAAACACCCACCCACCCCATCTCACATGGCTGTGCCAGGTCTTTTACCGACCTGGCACAGTAGCTCAGTTCACATATATTTGATTGCATTTTTTATTGTCTTCAAATACCTTGCTTCAAATTGAATTAGCTCATTTGGAGTAACTTATTTGGAGCATTTCACAATCAAAGTCAATAGTTTGTCAATGTTGCTTATTTTGACTCGTTTAATTTATTAATATATAAGGATTATTTGTTCGGACAATCATCATCTTGCTTGAATATTGAATCTCGTAAAATCTACTATATGAAATTTATTGAAGAGTTATTGTTTAACAACCAAATTTCAGGATCCTAAATTATTAAAAGAAGAGAAAGTTATTATTAAATTGTGAGATAAATATATATGAGAGATTAATTTCAAGAAATAAGAAACAAAGAGAGCTTAAATAAAATGATATGAAATTTGAGGGGTTTTGCTGCCAATTTTACCAAAAAGTTTCTCTAATTATGAAATTCAGTTGTTTATCGAATTGACGTGTAATTTTGCAAGATTTAAAATTATTTTTCCCATAAAAATGAAGAATAAAAATGTAGGTACTTAGTTGAGAAAAAAGAATTCTATACTTATTTGAATACAGGATATGAGTTAAAGAGAAGAAAATTGAAGGACTGAAATAAAATAAGAAAACAATGAATGAACCAAATGGATAATTTCTTCAAAATTAATTGCGGCTGCTGAGTATAGTAATTGGCATGAGAAATGCTATTCATCCCCACTGGGGATGCATCCCCAGTCTATATGGAGTTTATGTAGCATTAATTTCACCTATCATTTAATCAATCATTTACATTCACATAGACTGGAGATGCATCCCCACTGGAGATGAATAGCATTTTTCAATTAGCATGGACAATTCTCTAAAATAAATTGGACACTTGGCACCTCAATAGATATGCACAAGTGAATCAGCTACTTATATATAGAATCAAATTAGAAAATTGATTTTACAAAAAAAAAAGGGATTTTCAAATCTCTCAAATCTCAAATTTTTAATAAAGGAATGAGTTAGCAAATTCTATGGGTACCCCCTACTAAAAAAAGATATGACAAGTTGACAACCAATGTATTCAATTTAGCATCAGTCTATATAACATTAAGTAACATGTTTAATAAAATGTAAAGTTATGTGATTTATTTAATTAAAAATTTCATTTGATGACACTTATTGTCACATAAACTGATTTTATACAATTAGTGGTATTAAATAGTGTTACAATGAAAAGTTAACTTCCTCGAATATAGCTGAATGATCAGATATTTGGGTATATCAACGCTAGTGACACAGATAGATAATACTATTTTAATTTGAGGGACAAAAATTAAGCCTATGTTTGACAACCAATATTTTCAAATATTTTTTTTCTATATACTCATTTTCAACTATACATTTATACAATTAAATATTTTACATGTAAATTTAAATTTTTTTCCTACTTTTAAATCACACATTCTCCTAAAAATCACAATTCAAAACTTTATTATTATTATTATTATTATTATTATTATTATTATTATTATTATTATTATTATTATTTCATTTAATGGTTGTTAAACAAGGCTACGTTAAGTTGTATTATATTGTTTATTACTCGGATACTATACTACTTATCAGTATGTTATTACACGATGCGATCTCATCAAACATATGATGGATTAATTTATGAAATTGGTAGGAGCATGTCCTGTAGTTTAACAATTCATTCCTATAACGAACTTTGATGAAAGAAACAAAACATATCTCAAAAAGGCATAAAAAGAGAGAAAAATGAAGGAGAAAAGGAATACTCACGTGCCATTACTCACATTACTCTTAACAAAAAGAGAATTGTTGGAGAAAATGAATACTCGTGATATTACATACAATGCACGCAATTTAATTAATATTTCAAAGATTCTTGTCAAAGAGACTATTTGTTGAAATTAACTTAAATTTGACTAGGTTTCGTTGGTTCAGTGTAGATAATTTTCGAAGCGATATACATTGTCAACTAGAATCTAAAATTTGGTGATAAAAGCTTGAGAAATGTGACTTAAAAAAGGTTTAAATTTCAACCTAAAAAGAGAGTTGGTAAACATGACAATGTTCAACCTACCTCCCTTCCAAATACAACCTCATTATTTAAAATTTTTAAATATTTTATACGTCAAAGAGTTTGATCAGGTTGAAAAAAGTTAAAAGCTTAGCTCGATTTGCCTTCCTATGCTGACAAATGCCTTTTTTTCTTATTTGAGATCTACATAAGCAAGTGGGAGATGTAGGATCCTAAATAGAAAGGAAGGAATGAAAGATGTAATTCACCAACTCGAGATTTGGCTTAAGTAGTTGAGTGACCGCTTCCACTATACGATTGTCTACATTAGATATATCGATATTTGATTTTTTGCATTGATTGCCATCACTTTACTTACCTCGCTAATTCAGTATTTTCAGTCTTCTTTATAAACTATGCAACTAAAAATAATTGAAAACACATCCAACATTTTTAATCTATTGTTTATTGCAAAACACTATCCTAATATTTTAAATAAATTTGTCCAAGTTATTATTCATAAGATAATTTTAAGCTGAGTTAGACATGAAGAAAGAAAGAAAGAAAAATGCTTTGCCTATAAAATAATTTCAACTTCTATTTTCTCTTTCAGACTCTAAACTCACACCGACAGAGAACGTTCTGTGAGAGAGAACGTAGTTTCCTCCTCTCTCCCTTATAGTTCTACATAAAATTAAAGTAAATTGGTGTGAAAATGAGGGGATTTGATCTGATCAATGTTATGCTGCCAGATGAGATAATGGTGGAAATTTTCCGGTCTCTGGAGTCGAACGAGAACCGAGAAGCCGCTTCTTTGGTGTGCAAACGGTGGCTACACCTAGCGAGGTTAAGCTGCGAGACCATCCACATCGGCTTCTCAACCAGCACCGATGCCCTTGTCGAGCTTCTAATCGACAGATTTGTCAACGTCCGTGATGTTTTCATTGATGAATCTCCCTTTACGTCCCTTGCCCTAAAAATGGTAAGGATTCATTTCATTTCTGTTTTATTTGTTTGAATGTGCGGTATGATTCGTTGTATGTTATGAATTTGATTAGGGCCTTTATTCTCTCATGATTGTTGATATTATTCGGAAAGGTACTAAATTTGCTGGCTGATTTTAAACATTATTTTGCTCGTAAGGCAGTTCCTGTTAGGATTAGTCATAATCATATAATTTCATATCAATGTTATCAATGACCTATAGGGCATTAGGACTTGATGATTATTGTAAGTTAATGAGCGGTTCAAGAGCATTCTTGGAACCTTTATCATGTTCTTTGACATATTCACTAACACAGTAGAAAATAAAAAAAGATGCACTTGTTCCCATTTCCCAAAATGTTCTAGAAAACAATGACAGAATCAAAGTAACGATATATTTTTGTCTTTTTTCGACTGAAATTATTACATTTTGAACACGGACAAAAAACCCGTTTTCGGTTTATCAAGAAATGAATGCACAAGTGGTGTAAAGCGACAACTTTTTTCCAACATATTCATAAAGACATCCTTTCAAGTCATTATTGTGCTTTTTCTTTCCCTTTGAAGTCCCAAGTTGGCCCTAATAAATATCCGCTTATAGTAGTAAAAGCATATTTGGACATGAATATTATTTAACATGAAAAAGAAAGAAATTCATAACCATAGAATTTAATTAAATAAATAGCAATAAAAGTAATATAGTTGTCTGAGGCTGCCAACTATTGTCTAGTAGGACTGATGCAATGGTCTGACTGCTTGTTGAGCATTGTGAATGCCCATAATGTATATTTACCAATCACCGCAAATTGATAAGATTTTAGTTATACCAGTGAAAACGTCTCTGTAAAAGTTGACCAGTTTGGATTTAACGATACGGCATTGGGAATTGATTATTAATTCAATCAACAAAAGATAAAGAGTTATGATGATACAACGTAAATTTTTGTGGATTGGATTTGGTGACAAAGAATGCTCTAAAAGTTAGTTGTGTTACTCGCGTATTTACGAATTTTAAAATCTTCAATTTATGGTGTGCCTGACTCTCACTACATCTTGGTAGTCGTTTGTATTTATTCAAAAAAAGCATTAATTTCCATTCTTATTGGCTTGATATTTCTACTCTTTCTGGAATCATTGATTGAGTGTGTCTCTCAGCTCAGGATTCAGGGCGGAGCCGTTCTCCTTAATCTATATGGTAATTCTATAGATGGTATGACAAAGTGTTGCTTATCAGATTCTGGGTTGGCTGCTGTTGGAGATGGAAACAACTATGCTTATTGGAAAGTTCGAACGAGAGCCTTCCTTAAAGCTTTGGATGGTATTTAGATTACCGTTCAAACTGGGTGAACTCCACATTCAACTACTGTTTTTGGTGTAGTTACACCAACTGATATCTCACTTTGGACTAAAGATGATCTAGCTGAGTGTAACTAGAACAGTGAGGGCATTCATGCCCTGTTCATGGCTGTGTTTGCTGAAGAGTTTAAGAAAGTTTCGATGTGTGAGACTCTAAAGAAGTTTGGGACAACTTAGAAACCACACACGATGGAACTAAAACTGTTAAAAATTCTCAATTGCAGCTGTTAACATCTAGGTCTGAGGAAATTAGAATGAAGGACGATGAATCGTTAGATGAATTCTATGCAAATTTGAACGACATAGTTAATTCGATTTTTAACCTAGGTGAAAAGATTCCCGAGTCCAAGATCGTTAGAAAAGTCCTTAGATCACTACCCAAGAGGTTTAGACCTAAAATCACTTCTATTGAAGAAAGTAAGGACTTAAATGCAGTTAAGATAGAAGAACTCGTAGGATCCCTTCAAATCTATGAACTCACCTTTTTTCAACCTAAAAAGGTTAAACCCATAGCCATGAACAATGTTAGAGAAGAAGAGAGAGAGAGAGAGTCTATTGATGTTGAGATGCTTATGGACGACGAAATAACTTATTTCGTTAAAAAATTTCAGAAAGTGATGATGAATAGGAGAAACCCTTATGAACAGAAAAATGAAGTTCCTAGTAAATTCGTGAAAGATAAGTGTGAAAAGAATAACTCTAGGACTGCTAATAAGAATACCAAATATGTGAGATGTCATTAATGTCAGGGTTTTGGTCACTACAGGAATGAATGCCCTAATTTAAAGAAGAACTTGAATAACGGAAGGCTTAAGGCATTAATAATGACCTTGAGTGATGATGAATCAGATTCGAGTGCTTAGAGTGATACCTCTGGTGGTGAAGATTAACAAAATTTCATGGCCTTCACATATATAGCTACAATAGAATTTCATAAAGAAAGTGAAAAACTTGAGATTGAAGAACATAGTGATAAGGCTGAGGGAGAGTCTGAGGATGATACTGATATTCATGAATCTTATCGTGAACTATTTGAGGAGAGTCTTAAAATAAAAAAGGTCAATAAATCTATTTTAAAAAAGGTAAATGAACTTGAAAGAGAGAGAGAGAAACTCATAGGTGATTTTCAGGACTCTACCAAAAATCTGAATGAGTTGAAACTTGTTAATGAGGACTTAAAAGCCAAAGTTAAATCCTTAACAAGTGATCTTGAAAAATCTAATACTCAACTTCACTCGTTCATGAGTGGTATGCAGAAACTCGACAATCTGTTAGGGATGAACAAGCCTGCTGAAAATAAGCATGGGCTAGGTTACGTTCAAAATGGTGGTATTACTGCTAGTACATCCAAGACCACGTTCGTCCCAACCACTAACAATGCTCGGAATACTGTTAATCCTGAACCTAAGGGCACGAATGTCTTAGGATTAAGACCTACTAGACAACGTAGGGTCAATCATCCTATTTATCGTCAACAACGTCTGAGCATGTTTGAACCTAGGTTTACTACCACTTGTTACCGTTGTGGCGCGCTGGGACACACAAGACCTAGGTGTCATGAACTTGTGACTATGAGTAAAAGTCAGAATTTCTCTAGCAATGTTGACTTTCTCGCTAATCAGGTTAGCTATTTAATTGAGATGATGACTAAGTTAATTAGGATCACTTCTACTTCTAATAAGGTTTGGGTTAAGATGAGTGACCTGAAAGGTGGTGAGTCTGATCATGCTCTTAAAGGTAAGAACATTCATGTATCTCATTGATCAGATACTTAGGTGCATGCGTGTGCAGCTCATTGTGTTCATTAATTCTTGCATGCTTATCACATATTTATGTTTTGTTTTGAGCTTGGTGTGTGTAGTTATTTTATTAAAAAAAAATGTGTTTAAATTATGTTTTTATGCTACTATACATATCATGGTGCTCTTAAATGTTGCATGTGGGGCTGAGCGTGCATTCATCTTATCTACAATTTTCTTTCCATTATTTGTTTTGGTTTACAATGAGTATTGAGTTTATATTTCTTCATGTACCATTTGCACTGCACACACTGTGATCTCGTGAATGAGTCTGGACCATATGTGTGAGATTTGGGATTGCTGACATCTGTTGATAAGATGACCTTGAACGTGAATTGACCTTCATATCGATGACATAAGCTCATATATTGTCCCATTTAAAAAAAATAAAAAAAAATAAAATATTACTTGGTTAATCTTTGTTCGAAGCTTATTTGACTCGAGTAATTAAGGCAGAGGGGTTTCTCATAACCTGGTGTCTATGATCAACTGACTTGGGTTAATCGGCCTAAAGCTCGTTACACGGGTCACTTAGTCGCTTAATGGACAAGAGTATGCACATAAGATGCAATATTTGCGAAAAAAATGACAAAAATTATATGCTCATATTCGGGGGGGAGGGGGGAGAGAAAATGAAAATATCTGTGGAATCAATCTCACTTTAAGGTCGTCATCATCTTATGTGTTTGACTTTCATTAGTAAGAGAATATACTTATTTGATTTTCATGTTCGCATGTTCTTTATCACAAATTTAAGGTTTGGAATCATGATCAAAAGAAAATAGTGACACTTAAACACACGTGAGTCATTTATACACTTTACTCCATTTTAAACTTAATTGAGTACGTGGAAAATTTTTTTGCTTGATAATGCATTACTTGTGAGCACGTGCATCTTTGAGTTCATCTGTATGTCGGAGACTAGATTTAAAAAAGGGTGCTATTTTTCTTTATTTTCAAAAATTCAGTGTTATTTCTGTCAATAAGTTTTCGTTAGCTTTTCGCTAGGAGATGCCCGAGCGATAGAAACAGAAGCTTCCTCGATCGCTTCTCGCTAGAGCGACATGCCATATTTTTGAATTTTAATGTTATTTTTCATGGTTTTACGCATTTTTCCCCACTTTTTCTAAAAATCAAATTTTTGTCTTCCTAACACTTTAAACATCTCAAATCACTGTACTGAGGTGCAATTTTATTGAATCAACGAATTTTCAAAGGTAAATCTCTTAAACCCTTTTCTTTTCTTTTTTTCAATTCTTTTGGGATTTCTCGATTCTTGCCCATTCGTGCTTCATTTTTGGCATTTGAACTACATGGTTTATGCATTCTCTTACAATGTCATCACTTATTGCATCATTTTGCATCGAACATTGGATTTTTGGACTATTTTGGCACGATTTTTTGGGTTAATTGATGTTCTTCACTTTATTTGTTCATTTTTACTCGGTTTGTTGATGAGAGTTGCATTAGAATTTGTAAGTGATTTATGGTTATGTTGGGTGAGAATGTGGTTGATGCTTTGGCAACTTTTGGGGTGAGTTTTGGGCTTAGTTTATCTTTGAAGTTGGATTGAGTGTTGATTGGATTTTGGGCATATTTTTTCCTTGATTGTGAGGATGGTTTGGTGGTTTGAAGTGTATTTCTTGATGAATATTATACTCTTTTTTGGGTATTTGGTCTTTGATACTTTGTTTGTTGTTGGAGGCTGGTTAGTTTGTGGTTTGTCGTTGTGTTGGTTGAAGTGTTGAGGTTGGAGTGGTTTTCGTTGTATTGTACATACTCATGTCATGTGGTAGTTACATTGTTTCAATGTTGTTTGAGCTTAGTGTCCTTCGGGTTTGGTCTACCTCACACACTCGATCACATTAGGATGGTGAGTTTGTTCGGCTGAAGTTGCTTAGTCTGCATTTGATGTTGACACCGCGAGGTGCTGTCACGTTATTACGGCTTGTCATCACGGCACACGTCATGTCATTGTATCTCACAGTCAGGATATCACGTCAGATGTTATAACATTCTAGCCTCACATCATCTCCACATAGGCATCACATCATTTTTCTTGTGCATTCATCCAAGGATATGTTACATATGTCCTATTTGCCTCGGTTTACGTGCATTCATGCATTTCATGTATTCAATCATGGTATTGATCCATTGGTTTTATCTGTTTCAGATGCCACCTAAGAGACCTCGTACTACTACTCTGACACCTGGTACCTCCATTTCCTACAATAGGTCTAGGTTTTCTCAGCGACTGCATAGGACACTTTTGGGTCCCAATTTTCCTTGAAACCTGTTTTATTTGAGTATGAGGTCATTTTGTCTAACTTGTCACCGGACCTCACTGCTATTTTTACTTTCCGGGGTTGGGAGCCTTTACTGGTTGAGTTGACACCTCCTTCTAGCCTTCTCGTTCAGGAGTTTTATGCTAACATTCATGATGTTAGTGGTTCGACTTTTAGGGTTTTTCTTCAAGGTAGGATAGTTAGGATTACACTTGATGTCTTATCGAGTCTAGTGCATATCCCTAGGACCGTTCATCCTTTATTCCCTAGGATCTAGTGGACTCTCTTGTCCGTTCTACGGTGTTTAATACACCGTTGGATGGTGGTCCAGGTGCAATGTGTACTAGATCTCTTCCTACTGATCTCCAAATTCTATTGTGCATTGTGTACACAAATCTGTGGCCCGTGTCGCAAACTTCTTCATTGCCTATGGAGACAACTCGATTTTTGTAGGCCTTGCTGCATAGAGATTCTATTGATCTTCTCACCTTTATTTGCCAGTAGATTCTTCAGACTTTTAGAGTCACAGGGACGAGGGTGGGGCTGTCGTATGCTTGTTTGATTTTTCGGTTAGTGACAACGTTAGGACTTAGTTTTTTGGAGAGGGTTCTTCGGAGGGTTTCTCGGCCGATTGGCCGCATTATTATTTCCCAAAGTTGGTCTCATACTTTATCTGAGCTAGGTGAGCCAGTTGATCTCACTGTACCTGCTGATCCTATTGGTGACCTTCTTTATGTAGATCCATCTGATTTTTCTCATTCTTCTTCTGCTCCTCCATCCGCTGTTATTCCATCTTCTTTTACATCTGCTTCTCCTCCCGTGGGGTTTGTTCCTCCACCTTCTGATATTCCCTCTGTTATCAAGTTGAATGCTCAGATGATGGCAAAGCTTACGCAGTTGTGAGGTACAGTTGATCGACACACTATCGAGTTTACTACGCTTTGGGGTGCTGTTGGGTGTATTCAACGAGAGTTCGATAGATTTGTCGCCATGAGGATGACAGTGCAGCATCGGATGAGGGAAGGGATACTGATGATGTTGTTTAGTTGGTAGATTGCCCCTTGTCATTTTGTGACAAATAGAGGGAGTAGTTAGTTGGTTTTTGATGGAGTAGTATTTTTTTTTAGGATGTATATGATTTTATCTACTTGACTTGATGTATCTACACATTTTTTGAAGAAATGATAAATTCAGAATTGCTAATTAAGTTTTGATGTTTTGTAGTATCAATGTTTTGTTCTGGTATGTTGGGTTGTATTGCTATTATGTCTTAATTTAGGTTATGATATGAAACTGAAAGGATGCATTAATTGCTTACATCAAATTTAAACTGTGAACTGCTCGATTTAATTGTTTGAATTGTTTTTACACTTAACTGTTTCATATACATTTTACACTGTATACTTGAGTTGTCTATTTCAGAAAACAGGTTTTGATTTATGAAAAGCAGAGTTCGATCAAGATAGTTTTTGGTTGTGTCAATTTTTGAGTTTGCATTTTTTTACTATTGCCTTGACTTCATATTATAGTTTTGTTACAGAAAGCCAAATAGGAAGCTTGTTAGGTATTTAATGTAAATGGTAAGTTTGTGAACAAAAGGGACTTAAATTAATATGTTGTAATAGTCAAGGAATAATGTACAAATAGTAGAAAGTTGTGTTATATTAGGTCTATGGTTTGAGAATGGAAAAGAAGGAAAAACGGCACTGGAATATCGCTAGCTTATGGCCAAGGTTTGACTCAAGCGTCAGAAACAGAAACTACATCGCATGCGTCCCGCCTCGCCTTCGCTCGAGTGACAACCCGTCGCTCGACTATCGCTCATCCCTCGCTCGAGCGACATTGCTATCTAGGAATTTTTTATTTCATTTTGAAAAGGTTTTTTGTTCGGCCCATTCATTCCTTAACCTAACCTATAAATACCAAATGCTACAAAACGATTTTTTGAAGGTTGATCATTGAACAAACACTTAGCTTTTCATATTCTCTTCATCAATTACTTTTAACCTTCGTTATTCACATAATGATCTATTCTTAGCAGTGAGAAAAACATCAATTTCATAATTCAAATACCAAACTACTGCTTCCTTCATATTTGTCAGAGTTTTTGAAGATCAAAGGAAGGTGACTGGAGTTCCAGTCGTTGAAGAACGTGGTGTTCTTCGTGAATCTACAGAAGATAGATGATTTAGCAAAGTTGAGAGTTGCTGCAGGAGCGCAATCTAGGAGAGCTGTTGGAATTGCATTCAAGATATCAGATAATATGTGTCATCGTCTAGTCTGGTAGATTGTAAGTTATAAATCGTTTATAATGGATTGTTGATTGGCAAAGTGTCTGGAGTTAAACCCTATTGGGTTTTCTCCGTGATCACACTGTGCGTTATTTATTGCTTTATTTACTGTTTTTATATTTTACGGTATTCAAACATGGGATAGTTGAACTAATTGTATAATCATCTAGAGATAATCAATCAACGACTTGTTGCTGATTAATTATAATTTATTAATTTTACATTTACACCTATTCACCCCCTCTAGGTGTAGTTTTGGTCGAACTTCGTACTTTACCAAGATTGATTATCTAGAACTTTAGGAGCCCATATAACTTGGGCTTATGAAATATGAATGGTCTCAACCTTTTCTTACAAATGCTGAAGGCCTTACTAAGATGGGTCTGTATAATCTAGCCAACCCTTTTGTGTTTATTACTATTCTATACAAATTTGAAATGACACATAAAACTAGACTTTAATAACACAATGAAATGTCGATTAGCTTTTGTTGAACAAATTCAATATTTGACCCATACAATTGATTATTTGTGCAATGCTATTAAGGTTTTCAATGTTTTTGTTTTTTATAAATCTGGCTCAACACACCAAATTAGCTTTCTCACCTACTTTTGGTATTTGTAGTTGTACTGATGAACCGCGTGTGACATTTTTGTTGTCACTCAACAAAATTTTTTGATTAATGTCTAACACATGTAATGATGAATTGTTAGGCTAGTTTACACCTACAACAAGTTAGTGTATTGACAAACATGGTTTAGTTGTAGTTGGTAGGATAGTTGTTAAAAGTATCTTTGAAAATATATCCAAGTATGGCTATATATATTTAGCCTTGTATCTCCATATTTTTGAGAATGAATTAATTATTTTCCCTCCTCTTTGTCTTCTAAAGTCCATCAGTGGTATCAGAGCTTTAATGATCTTTGAAGAAACAAAAAAGGGCAGAAAACCTAAAAATAGAGTGTTTCTACACAATTTGTTAAGTGAGATCAAAACTGGTAAGTTGTGTGCAAATCGGTAAGCATTGTACAAATCCCGTAACTTCAAAAATCGGTAAGTGTGTGAAAATCCAGTAAGTTGTGTAAAACTCGGTAAGCTCTTTGCAAATCCGGTAAGTTCAGTTTTGTAAAACCCAGTAAGCTCTTTGCAAATTCGGAAAGTTCAGCTCCTTGTGTTTTCTTTCATTCTGAGCAATCCTAAGAGAAAACTAGTATGGAACTTTCACTAGCCAAATGTGTGAGTGAGAGTGATGGATTCCAGTGGTTTTTTTTTTAGCACCTCTACCTTCAGCCTTCAATGGAGAAAATTTCAATTTTTGGGTTGTAAAGATGAATGCCTATATCAAACCTTATGACCTTTAGGAGATAATCGAGACAGACATTGAACCTCCACCATTGAGAGCTAACCCCATGGTTGTTCAAATCAAACAACACAGTGAAGATGTTTCCAAGAAGTTCAAGGCTCTCTCCTGCATTTAGTTTGCTATTTCAGATGCCATTTTCACAAGGATAATGACTTGTGAAACGGCAAAAGAAGGGATTCCAAGGAAGTGAAAGAACTAGATAGATGCAAGTGCTCAACTTGAGAAGGGATTTTGAGACCTTGAAAATGAAGGAAACTGAGGTGGTAAAAGACTTTGCTAACATGTTAATGAAAGTGGTAAACCAAATCAAAATTGCTTGGAGATGATTTGCCAGATAAGAGAGCTGTGGAAAATATGTTAATCAATCTGCCAAAGAAGTTTGAATCCAAGATTTCTTCACTTGAAGATCCAAGGGACTTGGCAAGCATCTCTTTGGTTAAACTAGTGGATGCCCTTCATGCCACGAAATAAAGAAGATTGTTTAGGCAAGAAGAGCAAGTTGAAGGAGCTCTATTTTCAAAAGGAAAACAGAAACCTAAAACTAGTTTTGGTAAAAGGAAAACTTAAAATGAGAAGAAGGAAGTAAGAGCTAAAGGCTTTGGCAAGGATACTAAGTATCCTCCATGTCCTCATTGCGAAAGGAAAGGCCATTCACCCAAATGGTGTTGGTTTAGACCTGGTGTGCAATGCAAGTTTTGCAAGCAATTTGGACATGTTGAAAAAGTTTGCAAAAACCAAAAGGAGAAGAAGGAGTTGCAGTAAGCCAAAGTTACAGAAGATCAGTCTAAAGATCATCTGTTTTTAGCTATAAACTACACAGCTTCTAGCAGGGTTGAAACTTGTTTACTTGATAGTGGCTGCACTCATCATATGACTTCAAACTCAAATATTTTTGTGGAGCTAAATGATGCTTACAGATCAAAGGTGAAAGAAGAAAGTCGAGAGTGTGTGGACGTGAAATGAATTGGCAAAGTCTCAGTCCAAACACCATCAGATATTAAGTATATTTCTGATGTTTGTGAAAATCTGATTAGTATTAGCCAATTGATTGAGAAACAAGTATACCTTAATATTTAAGGATAGTTGCCGTACAATTTTGGATAAAAACAATCTGGAATTGATGACAGTAGAAATGAGGCATTGGAGTTTTCCTTTGGAATGGAAGAATGTTAACTCACTTTCTAGTACCATGGTTGAGTTTTCATTGTGTATAAACATTGTGGGCATGCCAATTATACTTCACTAAAAAATTTGAATTAATTAGAGCTAGTGGAAAATATACCAAAGGTTAGTGATGATGCTTGTGTCTGCGATATCTATCAAATGGGAAAACAAACTAGGCTGCATTTCCCTAAAAGCCAGTCTAGAAGAGTACAAAGCAAGCTTCAATTGATCCATTCTGATGTCTGTGGTCCTATGAGAACTTCAACTTTGAATGGCAGCAAAGACTTTGTTCTCTTTATTGATGATTTAACTAGAATATGCTGGGTTTAATTCCTTAAGATAAAGTCTGAGGTGCCTGAAGTATTTCAGAATTTAAGAATCTTGTGGAGAATGAAAGTGGCTGCAAGATAAAGGCTATAAGGACTGATAATGGGACTGAATATACCAGTAATCAGTTTGACAAATTTTGTGAGGAAGTAGGGATTAAACATAAGTTAACAATCCCTTACTCACCTTGGCAAAATGGGGTCCGGGAAAGGAAGAATATGAAGCAATGGAAATGGCAAGGTGTTTAATGCTGGAAAAGAATGTGCCAAAAGTTTTTTGGGCTAAGGCAGTGAACACTTCAATATACCTACTCAACAGGCTACCTACTAAAGCTTTGGAAAAGTTAACTCCCTATGAGCCTTGGTATGGAGTTAAGCTAAACATTTCACATCTGAAAGTGTTTGGAAGTGTGTGTTATATGCATATACTTGAAGTGAAGAGAGACAAGTTAAGTCAGAAAGCTAAAGTAGGAGTTTTAGTTGGTTATTGTGAAAATGCTAAGGGTTATAGAGTTTATAATCCTCAAACCAACAAGGTTGTTTCCAGTAGAGATGTCAAGGTTGATGAAAGTTCTTCATGGAACTGGGAGTCAAATGCTGTGAATAAATCTAAGACTCCAAGACTGATTTTACAAATTGAAGATGTCGGTAATGATGAAGAAGAAGTGAGACATGAAGCTGAACCTGAGGGTGAATCATATTTCGAAAATGAAGTGATAAGAACCAGATCACTTCAGGATATTTATGCTAACTGCAATTTTGGAGCCTGTAACCTATAATGAAGAATCTCATTCTAAAGATTGGTTAGATGCAATAAAGGAGATCATGGTGATTGAAAAGAATGAAACTTGGATGCTGTTTGATAGACCAAAAAACAAGAATTTCATTGGAGTAAAATAGGTGTTTAGGACCAAAATGAATGCTGATGGTTCTGTCAACAACTTCAAGGCTAGGCTTGTTGTAGAAGGCTATGCTCAACAATATGGAATTGATTTTA
Source organism: Fraxinus americana (assembly GCA_035079005.1). Classification (NCBI taxonomy): domain Eukaryota; kingdom Viridiplantae; phylum Streptophyta; class Magnoliopsida; order Lamiales; family Oleaceae; genus Fraxinus; species Fraxinus americana. Next base: position 322,879 of record JAVHZT010000033.1, read on the forward strand.
CTGATACATTTGCTCCAGTTGCCAGATTTGAAACAATAAGGTTGTTATTTACAATGACTGCTCAATCACAATGGAAGTTATATCAAGTTGATGTAAAATCTGCATTCCTAAATGGGCACTTGAATGAAGAGATTTTTATTGAGCAACTTGAAGGCTTCATCAAAGAAAGAAAAGAGGATAAGGTGTACCTATTGAGGAAAGCCTTATATGGTTTGAAACAGGTGCCAAGAAGTTGGTACATCATAATAGAACAACATCTGAGTGACCTTGGTTTTAGTAAGAGTGTCAATGAATAAACACTTTATATCAAACAAGTGGAGGAAGAGTTGATTGTTATCTCACTGTATGTTGATGATCTCTTAATCACAGGAAGTAATGCAACCTTAATTGAAGTGGTGAAGGATGAAATGAAGAAGGTATTTGATATGACAAATTTTGGTGAAATGAAGTATTTCCTTAGAATGGAGATTGATCAATCAAAGGATGGAATTTTTGTTTGCCAAAAGAGATATGCTAAAGAGGTGTTAAGGAAGTTTAATATGGAGAATTGAAAATCAGTTTACACTCCTTTAATTCAGAACTTAAAATTGATGAAAGAAGATGGAGCAAAGAAAATTGATGAGAAGGTTTACATAAGTTTAATTGGCTGTTTGCTCTACTTAACTGCCACCAGATCAAATTTGATGTTTGCTGTGAATATGTTGTCAAGATATAGGCAAGAACCTAGTGAAATTCACTTCCAAGCTACCAAAAGGGTGTTGAGATACATCAGAGGAACATAGGAGTTTGAGATCAGCTTTAAGAAGTCAAAAACTCTTTTTGAACTGGTTTCACTGATAGTGATTGGGCCGGATCTATTGATGACGTGAAGAATACTTCAGGCTATACTTTCTATGTTGATTCAAGACTTGTTTGCTGGAATTCAATGAAACAAAAAAATGGTGGCACAATCCATCGCTGAAGTAGAGTATATAGCAGCAATAGAGGCAACCAATCAAGCAATAGGGTTAAGGAAAATTCTAAAGGATCTGAGGCACCAACAAACTGAAATAACTACCATTCTTTGTGGCAATCCATCAGCTGTAGCAATTATGAAAAATCCATTGTTCCATGGAAAGCTCAAGAAACGAAGGAGATAGAATTGAGGCACTGCAGTTCAGAGGAGTAAGTGGCTGATATCTTCACAAAAGTATTTCTTAAGGAGAGGTTTAAAACACTAAGAGGATGTCTTGGTGTTTTCAACAAAAATGTCAAGGAGGAGTGATGAACCACGTGTGGCATTTTTTTTTGTCACTCAACAAAATTTTTGATTAATGTCTAAGACATGTAATGATGAATTGTTAGGCTAGTTTACACCTACTACAATTTATTGTATTGACAAGCATGGTTTAGTTGTAGTTGGTAGGATAGTTGTTAGAAGAATCTTTGAAAATGTATCCAAGTATGGCTATATATATTGAGCCTTGTATCTCCATATTTTTAAGAATGAATTAATTATTTTCCCTCATCTTTGTCTTCTAAAGTCCATCAAGTCCACCAATTATCTAATTTAATTTATCTTGATTCCTTGAATGAGAAAGAAATTAATGTAATATAATATCAAATTATGCAGATGTGATTGGAGGCTCTAAAATAGCTAATATTTTGTTACTTGGGGTGAACAAAAATTAATACTATACTAATTTGTTCTTCACTATATTAAAAAGGAACCTACTATGTTTCAAATATGTACTCGTAATTTGTATTATACAATTATAAGACAATTGAAACATATGTATATTGGACCAATAGTTCAGTGTCCTGAAGATTTTTAGTATTTTGAATGATTGGTTAGACAATCCAATCAACAATTGCATTGAAAATTCTAATAAATATCTATTGAAAAATTAGAAAATTCTTTCAATGAATTCTCATGCATTTGATGTTCTTTAGATTATATAGGCATAGCCCCCCAGCAAAATTGGGCATGTATTTCTTGAAATTATTGTTGTATGATACTCCATCACTCTCTATGTTGACCATTCTGATAATTTTTGGATCCAATAGATATCTACTAGATGATTGCATAATATTATTATATGCTTACAAACTGCAGTTTGCAAGATTACTTGTTTTCCAGATTATATCATTAAGACAGCATGTCTGGTCATTGCTAATGAGTCTATATCCCAAATTTTTTTTTTATAAAGGTTAGTTGTAATGATGATAAATGATTTAACACAATTGATTCGTAAGTGCATCCAACTAATTTCTAAACCATTAGTATTGAGAACATAGTGCTTTCTATTCTTATTTGGAGAATGTTATTTTATATGCAGCAAAACTTATACGTATTATGTCAATATCAAAATTCTCCTCACTATAGTTGATTTATTTCCTATCTAATTAATTTTTAATATTGCAATAAATGTATAATATCTCTACACAATGCTCTGAGATAAACATTAAAGAAACATGCGATTACATATATAGCTTGAAACCTCATAAAATACTTTAAGCTCTAACATGTAATATTTTATAATTGTCAATTTGATTGGACAATTTTCTCAACATTAGGAGGTGAAATTAAGAAGTTGAAAATAATAAACATAATGCATCAATATATGATCACATCCTCTTATAAGACAATTCAAACCAAAAGTTCTAAATATAATTCATTTGAATACTTATCAAATATATTAACAATATCTCATTCACCATCCTTGGATACTTTAGCTCAAATTGACGTCTTAAAATGAAAATTCGTTAACATTATATTTGATAATTCAATGGCACATTAGAAGTGTGGCGATATTTGATTCCCAAATAAATGTTTTTAAAATAAAACTTATCAAACAGTGAAGACGGACCAATTGACTAGGCATATACTCTTAGAGTCTGTTTGAACCCCATTTTTTCCCTTAAAAATGCATTTGGAATAGTAGATTGTTGGAGAATGTGTGATTGAAAAATAAGAAAAAGTTTTGAGTTTGTATGTAATATTACTTTATTGAAGGCTGTGTGGTTGAAAAGAAAAGAGAAAAATATATTTTGAAAATAATGGGGAACAAACAAGGGCTTAGTGAGTATACAGGAACAACAAATTATAAATCACAATTAGAGGTTCAGGTATCTGAAATATTAAAAATTGGGATATCTCAATAAGTTATTTCGTTATAAGAAAATAAATAAAATACAAAAAAAAATATTATTGACAACACTTCTTTACATAATATAGCGCTTCATGTTATGAATGATAATGAGATTTTTGAAAAAAACCTGTTGAAGAATACCAATTTTGAAATAATTGGCTAGATAAGAGGATACAATCCTAGTAGAGTTGAACTCATTAAAGAAATCTGATGTTTCTACAGCTGTAGTCCGAACACTTGAGGTTTATAGTTACGCTAAAAGGAAATGAGAAAAATGAAGTTGTAACATGTAATACATAACTCTTCGCATAATGAATTTCACAAAGATTTGTATAAATAGACAAATTATTTTATAATGGAAGTCTATATCTTGTTTGTTCACAATAAATAAAATTCTATCGGAGATCTCTATAAATACTATTTATATAAAATTTTGAATGATATAATAGGCCTTAAGCATATAGTTCAAGTGATATTATCACAAGAGGGAGTAATTGTGATCGTTGTAATCTTTTTCATTGACCAATATTTTTTCTCATTGAGTTTTTCTACAAGGTTTTTAATGGGCAAACTTTTGAAGCATATTTAGAGGAAGAACTTTGCTAGAAGTACATCAAGTTCTACATCAGGGTGTCCATAATGGACACCCTGATGTAGAACTTCATGTACAAGAAGCATAACTCTTAGAGGAATAATGTACTCTTTTTCTTTATTAGGATTTTCTCACATGATTTTTCCTAGTAAGATTTCAACGAGATATATTCTTTAAGTAATAAATGTCCATAATTTACAAGACATTTACTTTCAATATAACTTTACGATTTTACTCACATTTTATAAATTGTATATGAGACTTCCAAAGAGAGCAACAATAAAATTTGATTTTCGATGGACTATTATGCCAACTAAAGTGAAATAAGGTTACATGAATATATTATATGATGACAATATAACTTTTATTGCACAACTCTAAGGAAACTCTATCGAAGGAGACATGATAAATTATATTTGTCCAAAATTCTATATACATGAGCTTTAGAAGATGATTTCGATGTTTAACAAATCCGCTCGCATGTTAATGTGGCTGATTGGGTCTATTCTGACATGTAGAGGATGACATATATTTGATATGGCAAGTCAAATTCTAAACTGGGCATGTGACGGTTCTTGAGGTAGCATGTGATGGAGACAAATGGTCTTGAGGCGTGTGTAGCTGTTATATTATGCACAAAACATACAGGCAACTGTAACGGCTTCTGTAGCCTTAGATTAGAATATAAAAATGAATTAAGCTTGTTGTACACTAAGAGAATAAAAATGAATTAAGCTTGTTGTACACTAAGAGCATACAAGAAGTTTGAAACTCTATTATGTGTCAAAATCTGAGCCATTGTTTAAAATATTGTTAAAATCAATGTATAAAAAAATGTCGTCTCATAATAGTGTCAATTTGATATACATGTAGCAAAATTGTATAAATATGATGTCTTCTGGAATCAGAATTTGATATAGAATCGATATATGACACCAAAAGTAAAATTGGACGACAAAGTTATACTGACAGTGACGGGATGTCGTGATTTCGGACATGAATTGCCATAGCTATGAATTCCCACGACAAGAGCCAAAACAGCCATAAATTTTTTTTTTTATTGTAATTAGGCAAGTTTTTGAACAAAGAAAAAGGAGGAAAGTGTATTTCTTTTTGTGTGTTTAATAATGGAAGACTACAATTCATTTTTTCAAGCATTAACAAACTCAACTACTAATAATTTAAGTGAAAAAGACCAAGACTTTCGATCTATAGCTTATTCTAAACAGGGGATAGAGTGGGGACTGGATAGGCCAAGATAGAGATTTTAACTGTTTTTTTTTTTTAAATACATACCCCATGTCCAAAACAATTTCAGCCGTGTAAAAGAAATGTAACTCAAACCCACCTAATATCTTGTTGACAAAGGCATAAAGCATTCTAATTAACTTACTCTTGAATTTGTTAACTCTAATTTAAAATAATTACTCTACTTGTTTAGATAGATTTCAAACTTGGTTGCTCATTTCTAGTTGCTTAAATTCTGCACTCAATTTTACACCACTCTTAGGACACAATACTTAGCAGGTATTTATTTGTTAGTTTCTAATTTTCTATTGATAATAATTTTTATTCAAATGAATTTAATATGTCATATTAATTTTTAATTATTGGAATGTTGTTGTCTTTGTCTTTTTATTATTTGATCTTTGTTGCCTTCCCAGATTATTTTTAAATTGGTTGTTCTTCCTTTTTTCTTCTAATTTTTCTTTTGCGATTTTTAGAATTTAGAGATGGAAGGTCAATCTTTTGCTAGGAGAAGAAACATATTATTTTCATTCTATGTAAAAAGGCCAATCTACTGAATATACACTTATGATGGACTACCAGAAATTAACCTTCATTCGTAGCATGCAATGCTTCATTAACGAGAAGTTGAAGAGTTGCAGAGGGATGTCAAATGTGAAGAAGAGAATTGGCGGGAGAAAATGGTTGAAATGAATTTCATAGATACCAAATGATTACAGCTCACACTTATATACAAAATCAGCTAACAAAATCACGCTTATTCTGTGATGGATTATTTACATAATGACATAAATAACCTTAGCTAATATTGAGCTCAACACTCCCCCTTAAGACGAGGAGTAAATATTCAACACTCCCATCTTGAACAACAAGTTTTTAAACTGTGTTACACCTAAAGCTTTAGTCAACAAATCTACAACCTAATTTTGTGAGGCAATGTATAGCATTTTTATTTCACCTGCTTGCATCTTGTCTCCTACCAGATGACAGTCTATTTCGATGTGCTTTGTCCTCTCTGAAAAATAGGATTGCTAGCTATGTGAATGGCGGATTGATTGTTGCAAAAGGGATGCCTTGTTCTGTTCAATACCCAAATCATTTAGCAGATTCTTAAGCTAGCTTATTTCACATATAGCTGCTGCCATCGATCTATATTCGACTTCAGCAGTAGACCTTGAAATGCTATGCTTTTTTTTTTTTATTTCCATAGTGAGTTCCCCAAGAAGATGCAATATCCAGTGATAGATCTTCTAGTGTCTGAACACGCTACCCAGTTAGCATTGCAGTAACCTTTGAGCTGTAAGTGAGGTTTGCTTTCAAAGAATAAACTTTGTCCTGGAGTCTTCTTTAGATACCTCAGAATATGGTGAGCAGCTTCCATGTGAGGCTGCTTTGGTAACTGCAAGTATTGGCTTAACACTTGCACATCATAAGCTAGATTAGGCCTTGTTATAGTGAGATAAAGTATTTTTCCTACTAGCCTTCTATTCTTACTAGCATCCAGGACATTGTCCCTTTCATCTTTACTTAATTTCAGATTATGTGGTAGATGATTAGAGGTAGGTTTAACTCCCAGGTAACCCGCATATGATAGGACCTCTAAGGCATACTTTCTTTGGAACACAAAAATACCCTTTTCACTTCTTACAATTTCAAGACCAAGGAAGAATTTAAGAGTTCCTAAGTCTTTCAGCTTGAACTGATCATTAAGTTCCTTTTTAAAATGATCAATGTATGGTAAATCATTCCCACCAATTATGATGTCTTCTACGTAAACCAACAAGATAGTAAAAGAGAAACCATTACTTTTGGTAAACAAGGAATAATCTGCTTTCGATTGTTTGAAGCCTTGTGATAAAATGTGTGAAGTGAGCTTGGCATTCCATTGTCTGGAGGCCTGTTTAAGGCCGTAGATAGACTTGTTTAGCTTACAAACTAAACGCTCACCGGCCTCCCCCTGCAATTATGATCGTACCCAGGAGGAGGCAACATGTATACTTCCTCATCTAATTCGCCATGGAAAAAAACGTTATTGATATCTAACTGATGTAAGTGCCACTTTAATTGAACAGCCACAACCAACAAGGTTTTAACAGTCACTAACTTAGCAACATGAGAGAAAGTTTCCTCATAATCTAAACCTGATTGCTGTGTGAAACCTTTGGCAACCAAATGAGCCTTCTTTTGTTCTTCAGTGCCATCCGATCGAAGTTTAACTTTGTATACCCATTTACATTCTACATGTGTCTTATGATCAGGAAGTTTGACAAAATCCCAAGTATGGTTTGAAACAAGGGCCCGATACTCCAAATCTATGGTATTGCACTAGTCTGGATGCTTAGAAGCTTCACTGTATGACTGTGGTTCAAAAGAAGTAGACAAAGCCAAAGTAAAATGTTTATGTGCAGGCGATAACCTAGCATAATCCAGGTAATCTGAGATGTGGTACCGCTTACTTGTAACATGACCTTTTGCCATAGAATCTGACTGGGAGATAGACACTTCAGAAACAAGATTGCAATGGTAATCCAAGAGGTAAGATGATGGTTTGATAACTCTTTTTAACTGTCGAACAGAGGCTGGAGGTAAATGAAATGAAGGAATTATATGATGAGTGATTCTGGGAGACTTGTTAGAATTAAAGTTATTTGAAATTGAGAAGGAATTAGTGGCTGCATCAAGATTCAAGGAGGAATCAGATGCTTCATGATAGGCAGGGGACTGAGAGGTGAAGATATTCTGATGAGACTGTGGAAGATCTTGAAAATGGGATAAGGATTGAAAGAAATTAGGATGATGAAAGGGAAAGATACTTTCATGAAAAATGACATCTCTAGAATAAACTGTGACATTGGAATGGAAATTATAAAGCTTATATGACTTCATATCATAGTGATAACCAATGAAGATAAAAGGGATGGCTCTAGGATCAAACTTCAATCGATTTTTCTTCAATGTAACAGCATAACAGAGGCAGCCAAATACTCACAGATGAGTGTATGAAGGTACATCCTGGAAGAGTATTTCATAAGGTGTTTTGTCAGCAAGAATAGAAGAAGGTGTTCTGTTTATAAGGTGAGTGGCAGTAAGGATGCAATCACCCCAGAATTTGTGTAGTAGATTGGCTTGAAATTTGAGGGCTCGGGCAATGTTTAAGAGATGCCGAAGTTTCCTCTCAACTATCCCATTTTGCTGTAGAGTTTCTACACAGCTGACTTGGTGTATGATGCCTTTGGAATGGAAAAACTCAATCATGAGAAACTCAGCCTCATTGTCAGACTGTAAAGTCTTGATGTTGCTTTGGAAATGAGTTTGAATTAATGAGTAAAAAGACTAAATGATGGATCTGGTTTGAGACTTATTTCTCATCAAGTAAGTCCATGTTACTCTACTATAGTCATCTACTATAGTGAGGAAATATTTAGAATCATTCAAGGCAGGGGTGGAATAGGGGCCCCATATATCACAATGGATGATGTCAAAGGCTTTTGAAGCTCTTGTTTCAATACGAGGAAAAGTTAATCGATGCTGTTTAGCCAAGGGACAAAATGAACAATGTAGAAATTTATTGATCTTAATATCAGGAACATATTTGTGGAACACAGACAATTTAGAAGTAGGTCTACAATGCTAATGTCAATGTTGCTTCTAATATTGTTGGTGTCTAAGGAATTACAAGAAATAGTAGTAAATTTATTACAATGAAGATTGGAAACAGGGCTGCAACATGATATAACAGGTTTAACACTTGAATGTTCGACAGAGTATGTTGATGACTGGTGAGAACTGATAGATGGCTTGCTGTTGGAGTTAGAATTTTTCTGATGATCAGGGGATTGCAACTGGAAATGGTACAATCCATCCTCAAGGTTGCCTACCCCAATCATCCTCCATGTTAAAAAATCCTACACAATGCAAGTGTGATACATAAAAATTAGAAAATAGTGGTGTTTGAGAACCAAATTACTTGCAGAAATGAGATTAAACTTAAAAAAATGGCACCATAAGAACATCAGTTAAAATCAATTCATCAGACAACTTCACTGTGCCAACACTTGTAACATCTACACGATCTCCATTTGGTAGCCCAACAGATGCATTAGCCCCAGCTGTGACTTCAATTAAGTACTTGTTAGAGCATACCATGCGTTCAAACGCTCCAGTATCAATGATCCATTTATCTTCATTCTCGTTACCATTAAAACATAATTGATTACCTGAGAATGTAGATGGTTCAAGAGTGGCTAATGAGGCCAATAATGCATCCTATGACTTAGAATTACTAGTGGATAATTGTACTTGTAATTAGGGAACAAGAATGGCCAAAAGTTGTTGGCACTGATCTGGTGTAAAAGGCACATTAGATCGATGGCTAGGAATCTCAAGCCTCCTGTCAGATGGAATTTGAGCAATAGCACCAGCAATAGGTGACTTTCCTCTAGCAAATTTATGCCCTGGAGGATAACCAACTATCTTGTAACATTTTCCTTTAATGTGACCAAACATCCTGCAATGGCTACATATAGGTTTGTCCTTCCTCTGAAATGAACTGAATGAATTATACCTCTGATTAGCATCTGATCCATTCATCATTCTACTGGCAAATACAACAGCCTTGAAATGTTGCCATTTCTTAGTAGCAACATCCTTTTGCCTCTCATCTTGTAGAATGAGTGCAAAAACTTTGTTCAATGAAGGTAGATGATCTATCAATAAAACTTGGCTTCTAACAGTAGAGAATTGATCATCTAACCCCATGAGAAATTGCATAATCCGATCCTCATCCTTATAATAATTGCTGTTAACTTTCGGCCTGTAATTGTCTACCTTTTCCCAAAGGCCTTTGAATCTGTTGAAATAGGAACTAACAGATCCATTTTCCTGCGAAATCGAAGCAATTCGCTTCTTCAGTTCCATTTCCTTGGATGTGCCTGTCTCCCAGTTCATTCTGTATCTCCATCGCAGAATCTTTATGCATTACACTAGGATAGAGCTCCTTAGGAATAGAATTTATTATCCAGGAAGAAACAACATGGTTGCACCTTCTCCACACACCGAACAGCAGGTCATCCTTGTTCGGTTTGCTTGTAGATTCATCAATGAATCCTTCTTTGTTTTTAACACTCAATGCCATAACCACAGCTCAACTCCACGTCGAATAGTTATCTTCATTGAGAACAATAGAAATGAGTTGCATACCAGTGTTATCTCCATAGTGGAGATAATATAGACTTACCGGGTCAGAGATCAATCGGCTGAGAAGAAAATTATTATCTCTGTTGCCATTTCAGCAATGGGCTAATCGCCATATGAATTCCCATGAGCATACTGACTTTCTAGATCTACTGCAACATTTGAGTCATTCACCATTGTGCGAAAGCTCCAATAGATCGCTCTGATACCATGAAGAGTTGCAGAGGGATGTCAAATGTGAAGAAGAGAATTGGCGGGAGAAAATTGTTGAAATGAATTTCATAGATACCAAATGATTACAGCTCACACTTATATACAAAATCAGCTAACAAAGTCATGCCTATTCTGTGATGGATTATTTACATAATGACATAAATAACCTTATCTAATACTGAGCTCAACAGAACTAGCTGGAAAATAGATTTATATTCTATTATATAATAATATTATGTCTCAAATTGTCGACGGAAGGACTAAAATAAATAATATTACTATTTGAGTCCCACTTTGTTGTGAAAATGATATTTGTGATAGTGATTTTTTGGATAATATGTGGTTAAGAAAAAGGAAAAATTTTGGTTTTACGTGCTAAATTATTGTATTGAATAATGTGTATTTGAAAATGAGTTAGACGAAAAATGAATTTTTAGAAAATGGGGCTCAAATCTGGGCTTAACGAATTTATTTATTTATTTTTGCATAAATTTTCTTAAGTTTCAAACCCTTAGCAAAAATGTTGGATCTGCCTCCTAATTCTGAACATATCCTTTCGTTTCATCCTATGTGTTTTGAACCCCTTAGCAAAAATGTTGGTCTTTTTCTAACTGCTTGTCTTGACTTTTTCCAACTTGATTTGCTGCTTTGGTGAATACTCATATGTTTCTTGCTGTTTACAAATTACAATTCGTAGTCTTGGACTAGGGAATGCAGTAGTTTTTGTGAGTTACCCTTGTCCGACTGGATGTTTCTGCAAATATAAAATAATGCACTATACGAATTTGGGATTGTCTACAACTACTTTCAGTCTCTTCATTTGTTCGATTGATATGCTATTAGGGACTAATATGGTTAATGAACTTACCAGAAAAGCTCACACTTACCATTGAGAAAAAGTTACATTATATACAAATTATACCAAACGGAAGCCTATGAGATTTATCACAAAGACAAGAATTTGCAACGATTAAAAGTGGACTCAGATACAAGAACAAAATTAGTATACACGAGAATGTTAATGGACGGATGACCATGACATTGATCCCACTAACTTATTGATGACTTGGTGGTGTGAACATGTGGCTGTAGAGAACGCAGCTGGTTGTGAAAAAAGTGAAGTTGGCCATTCATAGACTTCCCCATTATTCTGGCCTTGGATGATTGATGTCACCGTATTCGAATACTCGACGTTGAAACAATCAAGAAAAAAAAAATCTAAAAGCCTTCTTTAGATTGTAAAATTGGGAAGCGCAGAGAAATTTTTTATGGATGTGAGGTGCGCATAAAATATTATTTAATTTGAAAGTAGAAGTGGGTGTGACAAGGTTAATAGATTGCAAAAGAGGGAAAATCGCCCACATTATAATTACCTTATGGGGAGGTTCATTTGATATCCAATAATTGCTCAAACCAGTATGAGTTATTTGAACATGTTTATCATCGTCAACAGTAATGATATCATTAGCATCATACTTCAAATGCACAGGAAATTTGTGAAAGTCCTTGGTTATGTGATCTGAAGCTCCAAGATCAGCTATCTAGTTTGTTAGGTTTTATAGTTTTTGGCGATCTTTAGACAAAAAATATAGTTGTAAAAGAGTTTTAAAAGTCAAAGAGTCAATTGGTAGGTTGTATACATGATTTGGGAGTTCTTGTGTTCAGTTATGGAACAAGTTGCCGGATTTCTGCTAGCCCGTCGCTAGTTGTTGCTCGAGCGTCTAAAACATGAACACCTTCACTATCCTATTGCTCACTTGCCGCTGGACTCTCGCTCGAGCGACGGTGCTAAATATGAGACGATAATTTATGTTGTTGGAGAATCCTATTTATCCTATACTATCCCAAAACCTAAATACTGTAGATGCCCAAGCTTCACTTTGTGAAAAGACTGGGTTGAATATTATTTTATGTGAGAGATTTCTTTTATCACATCCTACATGTTATTCAATCTCCATTTATTAAACTAAAATCATTGAAAACATCAAATCCATATAATCAAAACATCAAAACCCAACTTTTGCATAATGAAATATAAAGATCAAGAAAGGTAACTTGAGTTCCCATTGAAGGAGAACATGAGTTCTCAGGTGATCCACATGAAATAAACAATTCCTGAAGGATAAGAGATGGTGTAGGAGCATGCAGTTCAGGATGGGCCATGGTGGTTACAGTTAGAAGGTTAGACAGTACTAAGGTTTAGTCTGTTTGAACAGTCTGTAAGTCTTTATCATTTATAGTGGAGTCTACTAGCTTGGGCCGAGAGTTTTTATCCCATGATAGGTTTTCTCTGCTAACAATTTTGTGGTGTTGTTCATTTCTATGTGATATATCAACTATAGCAATTCAACTTAGGATATTATTGTATGTGAATTCATTTGGATAAAATTAATAATTGTAATTTGCTGCTGTTATTAATTAACAAACTTAAATTCCGCATACAAACTCATAACTTTCAAGTGGTATCAGAGCTTCAATTTGATTCATAACCCTAACTTAATCTAGATGAGCAAGTTCAATGTCAGAAGCAATTATCCATGTTGGAAGGTTAGAATGGGAGCCTTTCGTATATCTCTAGACGATCGAATTTGGGTTAGTGTACAAAATGGTTAGATTGTCCCTCTATTACTGTTTCAGTTGTAGTTACCCCTACAGACATATCCCTTTGGACTTAGGATGAACAAACTGAGTGTAAATGGCTTCATGCCTTATTCATGGTTGTATTTGTCAAAGAATTTAGGAGAATATCAATGTATGAGACCGCAAAAGAAGTTTGAAATATCTTCGAAACCATACACAAGAGAACCAAAATTGTAAAGAACTTCAAACTGCAGATGTTGACTACTAGGTTTGAAGAAATTAGAATGAATGACGATAAATCATTTGATGATTTCTACGCGAAGTTAAATGACATAGTGAACTTAAGCTTCAACCTAAGTGAAAAAATTCCTGAATCTAAAATTGTTCAAAAAGTCCCTAGTAAACTCCAGAAAGACAAGCGTGATAAGACTAATACTAGGAGTTCTAGTAAGAAATCTCGGTCAGTTAGGTGTCATGAGTGCCAGTGCTTTGGTCACTATAGGATGAATGTCTTAGTTATAAGAAGAACCTAAATAAAGGAAGTTGTAAGGCAATGGTGGTGTCACTAAATGATGATAAATCCACTTCAAGTGACTAGAGTGATTCCTCTAGCAGTGCGGATGAAAGGAACTATATGGCCTTCGTATTTATAGTTAAGTATGATTCAGAAAGGACAGTGAGAAGGTTGATATGAAAATGTAGTGAGAATTACGAGGAAGATTCTGATGATGATTCAGAGATTCATGAGGCATATCATCAATTGTTTGAAGAGAGTCTTAGGATAAACAAGGTAAATAAAGCAGTATTGAAGAATGTTAATAAACTTGAGTTAGAAAGAGAGAGACTCATAACTAACCTTCATGATTATACCAAAAGTCTTAGTGAGTTAAGATTTTTCAATGAGAACTTAGAGGCCAAAGTTAAAACCCTAACAAGTGACTTAGAGAAATCCAATATTCAACTCTATTCATTCTTAAGTGGTACTCATAAACTTGATAATCTCTTAGGGATAAACAAGATAGCTGGAAATAGGAAGGTCTATGATATACTCAAACTGATAATAATATTGCTAATTCATCCAAAACCATTTTTGTCCCAACCACTAACAGACCTAGGAATGGTACTAATCCTGAATCCAAAGGCAATGGTGTCTTTGAACAGTAGCCTACTAGACAACATATGACCAATTGACTAAAAAACCAACATCAGAAATCATGTAGTTTTGAACCTTTGTTTATTCCTACGTGTCACAATTATGGTTAATCACTTAACTGAGATATCTCTAGCAAGGTTAATGTCCTTACTAATTAGGTTAATCACTTAACTAAGATGATAACTCAATTGACTAGGATTACCTCAACTTCTGAAAAAGTTTGGGTTAAGAAAAGTGATCTCCCTAGGTATGAAGAAAAATTGAACTGCTATGTTGCTCATGTTTCTCTTAAAGGTAAAAATGACTCTATGTGGTATTTTGATAGTACATATTCTAGAAATATGTGTGGAATTAAAGCCTTGTTTTCAACTCTTGATGATTGGAATGACTACTTTTGGAGACGGTGCTACTGCACGTATCCTTGGTAAACGTACCATCAATATATCTGGATTACCTGCTATCTCAAATGTGCTTTATGTGAAAACTCTAACTTGTTAAGTATTAGTCAAATTTGTGATGATGATTGTAAGGTTAGTTTTGTCGAGAAAAGGTAACTGTTTATGATTCAAATGGTAACGTTGTTATCGAAAGAGTAAGAACTTCTGACAATTGTTATGGAGTTTTTCCAAATTCCAAATGTGTGTATAATAGTGCTAAAATTGATATGACTAAACTTTGGCACCAAATACTTGGTCATATAAATTTTATAAGTTTGTACTTGGTCATATAAATTTTAAAAGTTTGTCTAAATTGGCTAAGAAGGAACTTGTGAATGGTTTACCTAAACTTGAAAAAAATTTAAAACACTATTTGTGGACCATGTCAACAAGGTAAACAACTTAGAGTAAATCATAAACAAATCTCTAGCATTTTGACAAACAAAATTTTAGAATTACTCCATATGGACTTAATGAGACCATCTAGGATTGAAAGCTTTGGTGGTAAGAGCTATATTTTGGTTGTGGTTGATGACTTCTCTTAGTTCCCATAGTTTGAGTTGTTGAGAAAAAAAAATCGAAGTATTCAATCTAGTTAAGTCCTTGTGTAAGACTTAGTTGCATTTATTGATGTGTTTGTATTGCAAACTTGTTACATATGTCGCCTAAGAGAGCGAGGACTAACACACAGACATCTAGTGCTTCGATGTCTTATAGTAAGTCTAGATTCATCTCGTTTACTATTCAGGATTTTTTTGGAATCAGTTTTCCTTTTGCTCTGTACGGTAGAGCATGAGGTAATACTTTTTCGACCTTTTCCCTAATTTTGCTGCCATCTTCACTTCGTGTGGATGAGAGCATTTACTTGTTGATTGTCTTCCTCGCCTAGTCTCCTTGTCCAGGAGTTTTATGCTAATATTCACGATATTAGTAGGTCGAGTTTTAAGGTCTTTCTTAGAGGTAAGACACTTAAGATCAATCCTGATATCATATCCAGTATTATACACATTCCATGGGTTGTCCACCTATTATTCTCATATTTGTTATTTGAGAATCTCCCTGCGGACTCTCTTATCCCTTCACACTTTTTAACAGCTGTTTGGGATGGTGTTCGACTGTAATTTGTACTGGATCCCTTTCGATTGACCGACAGATTTTATTGCACACTGTGTCTCTGTTGATCGAGCAGCAGACTCGTATAATGGTAGAGATTACACAACTAAGAGTCACCACTAACCACCACACAACAAAGTTTGCTATACTTCGAGGTGCTGTAGGCTATCTTCAACAAAGAGTATGTAGGATCAGGCGACATTAGGATGATGATGTTAATTCCGAAGAGAGGACCGATGGAGATGATGTTGCTTCTGATTAGTTATGAGGTCGGCTTATGTCATTTGTGGCAAAAAAAAGGGGAGTAGTAGGATATCGATGTTCATTTTTAGTGTATGGATTAACATTGATGTTGCATTTAATTTAGCTAGCATAATTTTGAGCCTATTGATAAATATCTCAACACTTGATATTTGAGTTGTTATTTTAGGAAACATGTCTGATAAAAAGCAAGCTTCAGTTGTGTCAGTTGGTTTTGGATAGTTTAGGTTGGTTTTCTTTGATTTGTAATACATGTTTTTGTCACAGAATGTTAAATGGGGAGTTTGTTAGATTTTATAGTTTTTGACAATCTTTAGACAAAAATATAGTTGTAAAAGAGTTTCAAAAGTCAAGGAATCAATTGGTAGGTCGTATAGATGATTTGAGAGTCCTTGTTTCGGTTATCGAACAAGAAGAAAACATTGCCGGATTTTTGCTAGCCTACCACTAAGTCGTTGTTCAAGCGTCCAAAACAGAATCACCTTCGCTAACATGTCGCTCGAGCAGAGCACCCGTCGCTCGATCGACGATGTTAACCATGAAATCTTAATTTACGTTTTTCGAGAATCCTATCCATCTGCCTCGCTTCGTGAAAAGACTGGGTTCAATATTATTTTATCTGAGAGATTATTTTTATCACATCTTACATATTATTCAATCTCCATTGATTCAACCAAAATCATTGAAAACATAAGAAATTATTGTATCCTAGATGGAAATTTTCATCGCTTGCAGCCTTCAGCTACACACGTGCAATTAATATTGTCTACCCTTTATGGGGCCCTTTAGCTGCTAAGATTTTGATCTTTTTTTTATCTCATGTAAGCTATTGAAGCTGAATCCCAACTCCATATCCATTTCTTCTTTTGTTCAAAATCTATCCCAAAAAACGATACTAACGATAACAACAAACTAAGCATTTTTTCAAATTAATTTACAGTTGGCTATATTTGAATTTTTTCTACTAATCCATCCTTGCAAGAATATAAATATTTGAATTGAGATTTGTTTCCATCTCACCATATTCATTAGTTAATTATCCCTTAAATTTTAAAATTATAGTTACAACCAATTTGTTTCCTACCATTCATGACTCCTGTAACTTCTGATTAAGCATTCTAAGATATAAATTAGGGTCATTACTCATTGCTGTAGTTCTCATAGGATAAATATTTTTATCTAGTTTAGATTTGATCTCGAAGTCTATGTTCCTTTACAATTTTATTTTTTTTATAGGTCTAAACTGAATTTCTGCACGTTACATATCATGTTTGGTTCTTTTACGTTTAGCAGTTGATTACAATCATTATGTTACCAATTCGATTGTTGTGAATATTTATATTTGGATAAAAGCTCCTTTGCTTGACGAATCAATGGTGGAAATTTTCCAGTGCCTACAGTCGGACTTAATGAAGAATTTCCTTTTTCTTCCCTCTAAAATCTGTATGTTTTCTTTAATTATTTATTTATTTATTTATTTAAATTTTTTTTTTTGATTCATGGAACGGTTATTTCAAACCAGCGGTAATGATTGCTCACTTGTCAACAGCCGATTGCTTGGTCTTGATAGATTAGAGTGTGATGACATCGAAAAATCTAACAAGACTGACATTATGGATGCCCCATAATGTGTAATATTAATCACTATTCTCCCCATGAATTTGTTCAGTTTTTAGTTATACTACACCAACCTCTTGTAGAGTCAAGTGTGGAGTGAATTGCCTATTTAGTCACTGAACTTTCACCCATGCTTCTAAGGGGTCATTGAACTTTCAAAATCACCTAAGTCATCACTGAACTTTGCAAAATATTTCCAAGAGGTCACTGAACTTTGCAAAAGGTTTCCACGAGGTCACTGAACTTTAAAAATCACCCAATTAGTAACTGAACTTTGCAAAATGTTTCCCAGGAGTCACTAATTCATTGGTCTCCTAGGAAACATTTTGCAAAGTTTAGTGACCTCGTGGAAACATTTTGCAAAGTTTAGTAATGAATGAGGTGATTTTAAAGTTCAATGACCTCTTGGAAACATTTTGCAAAATTCATTTTGCAAACATTTTGAAAGTTCAGTGACCCCTTAGAAGCATGGATGAAAGTTCAGTGACTAAATAGGCAATTCACTCGTCAAATGTGACTCAAAAGAGAAATCATGAAAACGTGTTGTATTCGCACGTACTGTTGCGTTTTCTACAGGGTCTAAACATTCCATCCCATTCGAAAAGAATATAGTAACACACTCTCATATTGGTGGATTGTAAAGAAGTCCTCAATTAAAATTTTACAATGATCATAGTTTGTGCAAGGTATGAGGTCTGCCTATTTCTCTTACAAACTCCTTTATGAGTCTAACTTATAAGAAAGTCAACCCACGTTCTCTAGCAGTATACGGATTTTCTAATCAATTAACCAATTAAAACTAATAATTCATGAAAATACAGCTTTTAGACCACGAGTTTACTAGTATGTCAAAATTAACTTGCGATTGACCAATACGTCATAATTTGGCTTGTGAACCTGTACACGTCAGGTTCAGAATTTTAGACTCTGAAATTTTCCTACTGCAGTAGATAAAATTCAAATTCTTGACATAACATAGTAAACCCTTCATCCACGAGCCTTCATGTCACGAGTAAATAATTCATTATTATAAACACGATACAAATGTCTCAGTTTGTTTTAGAACTACACCATAACACCAAAACGTAAAACACATTCGAAAGCAACCGTGGAAGTATCTCTTGTTTCTAGTCCTTTTTTGTTGTAAAAGAATGGAACAAACCTACAAGTCTTGATCTTTCATCACAAACAAAAGTTGCCAAGAACTTATGCAACATAGAACACCAGTAGTCTTCCCCCCCTCTCTCTCTCTATCTGGAAGAAAACGTCTCTATTTCTTGTAGTTCAAGGCATAGAAATTTATTTCATTTGAGTCTATTAAATAAAGGAAAAGACTCATAAGGAAACAAATGCTTATCAAAAAAACAAAAAAAAAATGTGAAAGACAAAAGTTTATAATGTGTTATTAAATATGTTTGATTTGATGGGGAAGCCAGTAAGTAAAGTTCAATAGAAATTTAATTCCTTGAAGTTTTCTTCTTAAAAAAAAAATAAAAAAACTCAAAGATGTTAGGAAACATTAATATGTAAAATTTTACCAGAAAACCATGTTTGCTTAAATAAGGATAATTAGGAAATAATGTTAAACTTGAAAAACTCATATTCTGGCCGAGTTGGTCTAGTTCATCAAATGTACTAACAGGGTCATACCTACACTCACACACACCTATTTTACCTAGTTCATCGATGGCAACCATCAACACAACATGAATAATCAATAGAAAATTAAGAAAGTCAATTTAATAAAAAATAAAAATATGTCTGACACTTGTAGTTTCCCAACAATCTCCCCATTTTGCTTTTCTTAATTATAAAATAATGTCGAATTTTTAATGTCTTGAGTGAAGTGCCCATTCTTAGCTTCAAAATCGATGTTCACCACTCAACATCCACTCTCACACACAATGTTATAAAGACACAGGTACTGAAACAGAAAACTGCTAACCTCGACTCTGACTGGTGTATCATGTTGCAATTCTCTTGGAACTGCAGCTTCTGCTTTCTCTAAAAGCTCTAGCAGAGAGTGAGCAGCAGCCTTGGGGTCATTTGCAAATGAACTCAAACCTGGTTTTTTCTATAATATCAAAATTGGACTGGGCCATGAGAAACACAGAGTATGACGAAAATAAAAAGAAGTTTTAAAATACTGATTTTTCTATGACATGTTTGTGCATTTATTTACACGTATAAAATGTTTGTGTTTACATATTCATAAATACACAGAGACACACTCATACAACAGCAGTTCTCGTAAGTTTTAGCCCACAGGCTCAGTGCTACTGCTTTAGGTCATACAACAAGAAGAAGACGAAGCCAAGCCTTATTTCCACTAAAATCTGTGGGTCGACTTCGTATGTCATTTTCTGCCACTCTTTAAATTATTAATGTATCAATAAAGTTAAATCTTTTGCAACCGCATCAGACCACATTAACTTTGGTCTCTCTCCCTCTTCTTACTAGCTCTTCTAGATGGCATCACTTCTGCCAATAGGAGCTTCTTAAGGCATACGCCAACACTATAGACAATAAAGACGGAAAAAACAACTCATTTATATGTAAATTACTGCCTCTCCAAGTAGAAATACAATTGTTCGGAGCTATATTTAAGCAAAATGTACCATTAAATGGAGGCAACAAAGCAATCATAACTGCATATAACATCATAAATACATAGTAAAGGCCATTTTCTGGTCCCCCTGAGCAGATGTATGGGGTGCTACTGCTACACGATATGAACATTGTTTTTAGCATCCTTACATTTTTTTCAATAGAATTGGAGCATGACAAAAGAAAGTTTAAGTCAGTTACTCTTTGGACGCGGAAAACTTACCTGCACAAAAAGCTCGAGTTCTTTGCCAATAGGAATAAGATCCAACTGCTTGTCAAAGCAAAAGTCGTGGACCCTACTACCTGAACTTTCGGCATCAAAAATCACAGCATAGCCTCTAGTTTTGGGATTCGGAGCGAACTTGCGAGGAGAGGACTCTATTGAACTGGCAGAGTTGCGATGGCATGAGAAAGCACAGAAGAGTGATGAGTATGACAGGGACCGAGATCATGAGTACAGCACCACGCACCAAGATATCTCTGTATCTTGTCATAGACTGTCTCATGTCTGGTTCGCCTCGATATTTTCTCCATTTGAAGTAGCTTGGCTTGACCTTGTTGTGATTCTAAAAGTTCTGCAGCCGATGGTGATCGATATCGGATCTGACCATTTCCTGGCGTCTTCAGAGCCTGTGTCTCCTGTGCCAACTCCAGCTCTATTTCCTCTGTACTTTTTCAAACAGATATTATCGTGGAAACGGAGTCAGTGAGCAACAGTAACTCCAAAATTACGACGACATGCAAAGTGAAAATCATGTTGCATATAGAGGCACATAACTGCTTCCAAGCAAATCCCATTAACTAAAATGCTTGTCTAATGATATATATGACTGAATCCTTTTTCTAGTAATTCATACTTTGTATTGCTTCTGGGCAATCAAAATACAGTTTCATTCAATAAACTATGCAAGTCTCTACTTCAATCATCTCAAAGCCGAATTGAAAAGCTCGACTTCTGCATCTGGTCAACTCCTAGGAACTGTTTCAACTATGAACTATGATCTATGCATATCAAGTCGCATGAGTTTTCACCTTTTCCTATAGAATTTCATAAACTGAGACCAGCCAAATACAGTCTGATTACAATTCTCTCATAAATTTCGTGGAGAACTATCAAAATATCCCACATTAGTGAAGCATTTTTAGTGAAACCAATCACATCCCTCCATAAATTTATTTTTCCCCTACTAAAACACGTAATTAGATATAACATCTGAAAACTTTACTAAATCCAAAGAAAATGCATGTGCCCTATACGGATAGTGACATAGAGAGACAGACAGACCACCGTATGCCTCATCCAAATAAGAAGACGGCAAAGTAAAACTTCAATTGCATTCATACAATTCAGATTAAGCAAGCATATAGATGCATTTTACCAGATCGTACAAAAACTAACCATTCAATTAATCAATCAAGCAAGCAACGAACAGATAGAAGATAAACATATACAAAAACCACAAACCCACTTCCCCAACACCTGCAATTTCACTGCAATCAAACCCAATACCCATAACCACCTACAAATAATAGTGGCACTTGGCACATTACAGAGTAAATTCAATAGATTTAAAATTTACTAACCTTGAAATCTCTTGGGTGACAGGCACAGTTACAGAGCGTTGAATGCTGATGATCAACAATCAATTACAGATATAGAAGCAAAAATAGGCAGTGTTTGTGTGTAGCGTAGAGTGCTTAAAAACGCAGTGAAGTTTATTAGTAGTGTTACGTTAAGTCGTTCCACCTTTTCTTGATCTGAGTGTAAGTTTGGTGTGATGGAAAGGAAAATTGGAGGGAGGAAAATGCTGTTAAAGGAAAAATGGTAGGAAAAGGAAAATGTAATGGATGAATAAAATTCCTTTTATAAGCCCAAAGTTCAGTTAATAAAAATCAACAATTAATTTCAACTATTCCCAACTTTTTAACTATATTTTATCAAAATCTGATTTTAATCTCCTCCAAACAGAGACTAAATGTGCTATCATGCCCCCAACTTTTTAACATTGTATGCATATCTCGACCTCATAAAAAAGTTTATGACGTTAATTGGCCACACAAAATCCACGTGATGTATAAAGGGTAAAATTATCAATAAAAGAGCAATATCTAATATAATCTAAGTAGTCACGATTTTAAGTTTGAAATAAAGGAAATTTATTTTTTAATAATTTTACCTTTTAAGTTAAAAATCACGTGCGCGTCGCTTGAAAATTTAAAATCTACATAGAATCTTTTTTGTTAGTTAAGGATACTACATATATAGTTTTAAAAGATTGAAGATATGGTGTCACGAATGAAAGGTTGGAAAAATGGTTGGAGACTCGAAAAGAATATACCATTTATATTAGAATAATGCTAGATGTACATTCTTGGATAACTTTGTGATTGACATACTCCCTATGTGGAAGAAATTTGTGCAATAATCTAATAGATGAGTTCAAAATTAACAATTTTGATGAATCCATGTCGAAGAGTGTCAACAAAGATATAAAAAAAATGTACATATAGCATGATTGCTTTATATTATTGCTATTGGTTTGTCAAATTATACCTTGGTAAGGCAAAGGATTGTGAAATTGCAATATTTGTGCCCGTTCTTTACTATAATTGACGTCTAGGGTCTCATTTAATTTTTTTAATTATAGGGTTTTCACTTTTTTTTTTTAGTAAAAAGTGTTGGGGAAATGGGTTTATGGCTGACTTTGGAGTTAAGTTTGAGTGGGATCCGGTTGTTCATTTTGGAATATGAAAGTTGATTTGTATTCCCCTTCGTGAGAATATCGAAATCATATATTTACTTGCCAAAAATGATATTCGGGTGAATGAAAAATTGGAACTCAAAGCCAATTGAAAGAAATCTATATGTTGGAAGGAAACCAATTAATGGTTGTCCTACGTAGGAAATGAAGAAAGCAAAAATCACTTTATATATGATTACACTTTAGAAGGGTGTGATCATGTGTAGCATAAATACTCTCTCCATGTGTGCGCGCAGGGGGGTGCAAATCACGGATCGAAATAAGTTTCGGATCTTGAACTCGTATGCGAGCGCGACCTACGCACACGAATGTCGGATCGAATTGACCAAAAATTAGCCCCTTAGGAGGACCTACGTTTTGGGTTTTTTTTTTTTTTTTTTTTTTACTTTCTAGAACTGACTTTTAGTTTCTGAAACTCCACAAACGTCTGAAACTCCTGTAATTATTACTAATGAGTTAATTGATAGATTTCTGGGAGTTAAAAGTTTATATATGAGAACCGTTTTCCACAATTCAGATACACGTAAAAAAGGAAGGAGAAAATCAACTTTGCTTTACCACGCATCTGCATAGTTTACGATCGTGTCATCGAATTTTCTGGTTCCGATTCTTGGTTGTGATATTGTTCGGGTACTAAATCAGTTCACAACTGTAAATTCTGTGGTGCTCAGATTCTACCGCTTTACCATTGTATTCTGAGAAGCAGATGCTCAAATTAAACCTCAAGTACGTATGGTGAGATGGCGAATCTGTTTTAAGGAAACTGTGTTCACAAATGCCTTGGTTTGGAATTTCTTTTATTGCAATTTAAATTATTTGTTATGTTATTTTATTGCAAGTTGTTAATAAGTTATTTGTTACATGTGAATACGGCGTCTCTATTACTTGCATATACGCTATGTCCTACACTAAGTTGCATATACGGTATCTGTCCTACATCTACAGTAATTGACCTGCAAATACGATATCTGTCCTGCATATACGGTATCTATCTTACAAATACGGTATCTGTCATGTAAATACAGTATCGATGCTACAAATACGCTATTTGTCAATATTTACTCATTAAGCCGGTATTTATTCACTTAAATATACTACCAACAAAAAGTAAGTGTAGATTGCGTCCGATATCATGTTTTCGCATGAAATAAGATGTTTTAACTAAAAAATGTTATATCAAGTTTGCGAACAACAATGATTTTCCAATACTTCCATTGGCCTCGAATCTATATTTTTGGCCAACTTAAGTAAAGAAAATGGTAGGGAATAAAAGTCAAGCTTAAGGGAAGAATGAAGCAAGTATGATTTTATCTTCTTTTTTTAAAAAAAAAAAAAATGTGTGTAATGCATATATACCAAACCAATATGAAAACACGTGATATGCTAAGAAATCAATTGGAAGAAATTCGTGTATGAAATTCTATTGGTGCAAGAATTAAGAATGGGACTTATTTAGTTATTTTTGCTAAAACAAAGACTCAAATACCAATTTACAAAAGACTGAGGACCATGGCCATAATTTTTCCGATACTCTACATTTGCAGCTAATTTTTTAAATTTGACGAATCTTTTTTTTACTAATTTTTCATTATCTAATATAGAACTGAATTAACCAATTTTAAGTGCATTGCTATACCCTCGACGAAATCACTTCTTTCTATATTAGCTTTCTTTGTTACTATTGTATAATAGACATTTACAATTTTTTCCTAATTAATTCATTCAAGAGTAATGCTGTATAACTCCACTAAAATTACACCACCAACTTAGATGACGTTAGATGATAGTTTAAATAAAAGATAATATTAAATAATTTATTTAATTTCACCTATTATTTAAAGTTATACTAATATCAGCTAAAACAGATTATAATTAGGGATAATTGCAGCTGCGGTTCCAAACCTTTCAGATTTTTGCGCACTTTACCCTAACCTTTGATTTGTGCCGCCACAATCCCAAACCTTTGATAAATATGCGCCGGAGGTCCATTTGGATGGAAACCGTCTAGTTGGCCGTTAGTCAACCAAGAATAGTAGGCCTTGACCAATTTTGACAAAATTAATAGGGGTAAAATGGTAACTTAACAATTAAAACATTAAATAAATAAATAACAACAAACAAAAAACTAAAACACACACACACACACTCTCTCTCTCTCTCTCCCCGAAGTTGCCGGCACCGCCACCACCTCCTCCTTTGTGCTCACCGCCACTGCCTCCTCCTCTTCACCACCGCCACAAACCAACCAACAACTTCCAGTCTGCAATCTCCCCCCTTTTTATTCCCAGAAAACACCTCCATTGCCACCGTCACCTGCGGGTTGCCGAATGCTCCTATGTAATTGGCTAGTACGCTGAAACCGCCATCTTTGTCGCCTTGAACTGGATCGGGTCTTAGGTCACTTCTGCTATTACAGCTGATGGATATTTGCGGATTTCGTAGTCATTTGTGGAGGTAATTACTTCGTGCTTCGGCGTTTCGACGGGGATTTTTCCGAACACCATGCCTATGTTGAGAACTTCTGAAATTAATCGATAAATCAAAATAAGCTGGGTAAAAATGGGATTTAATAAACAGTGAGGTGGGTTGATTGATAGTACGGTAAAGATGGAACTGGGAATTTAATTTGTAAGGAAAAAAGGGATTCTGTATTGCTTGGGGAAAGGAGGAATGGCAATTTGAATTATTGCGGGATATGGATAGTTTTCTTGACCTGCTGCACAAAACGAATGGCGAGGAATTAAGGAGAAGATTGTGTAATGTGTAATGCCACGTTATTGATTGCTGAGTAATAGGAGGAGGCAGTGGCGGTGCGGTGGAGGTGTTTTCTGGGAATAAAAAGGGGGGAGATTGCAGATGGTTGGTAGGTTTGTGGTGGTGGCGAAGAGGAGGAGGCAGTGGCGGTGCGCACAAAGGAGGAGGTGGTGGCGGTGCCGGTGCTGGTGCCGGTAAGGAGGAGGTGGTGTCGGTGCCGGCAACTTGGGGGGAGAGAGAGAGTTTTAGTCTTTTGTTTGGGGGAGAGAGAGAGTTTTAGTCTTTTGTTTTTTTATTTATTTTATGTTTTAATTGTTAAGTTACCATTTTGCCCCTTTTCATTTTGTCAAAATTGGTCAAGGCCTACTATTTCTTGGTTGACTAACGGTCAACTAGACGGTTTCCATCCAAATGGACCTTCGACGCATATTTATCAAAGGTTTGGAAATGTGGTTGACACAAATCAAAGATTAAGGTAAAGTGTGCAAAAATTTGAAAGGTTTGGGACCGTAGCTACAATTATCCCTTATAATTATTACTCTTCGTTCGAATCACTTCTCACAAACTTCGTAAAAGTTGACTTTTACCACTCAACTTTTCTCTTTCCCAAGTATTATGGTGTACAACAAGTACTCTCTCCAAATGTCAACTTCCCTCACTTACTCCTCATTAATTGTCATGTCATTACAACAATATGTCCCAGAAAAAAAATATCCATTTTAATAGTTTCATGTGGGAAATATGAAAAGCAAAGTCAATAGACAGTGATTTTTTTCTAAACGGAAAATGAGTTTTATAGTAGTGATTTTTAAGAATATGTTGTTAAAATGTAGGAAAAATTTTTAAATTTAAGTACCAAACTATTTTATGAGGAGAATGTGTGATTGAGAATAAATTTTAAAAAAAATCAATGTGAGCTCCTCCCATGAGAGATTGTTAATCGAGTTCTAGTGTTTGTAAATTGAAAAATGACTTCTTCTTTTTTGTTGAAATATTTGTATTTAAAAATAGGGAAAAAATATGGTCCATATGTAAAATAAATTTGAAGAAAAATAATTTTCAAATAAATTGTACTAGATAAACTCTTAAAAAAAATGCATTCACGTATGTCCTCTCATTTCATATCTTTAAGTTCGATCATAAACCATGTTTAAAGAACTCGAATTGATCATATTCTATTTATTTCTCTCTCTTTCTCGGAGTATCTTGCATTTCCACTTCCCATAAGCGAGAATGGGCCTTTCCTAGCTTGTCAATGGTAACCCTGTTCTAAATTTTTCTTCGAATACCAAATTTTGAGTATCCTACTTTTACATAATTCACAAAAGTCAGACAAGAAATTAGCATTTCACGAACCAGGACCTGACAAGCTCCTTTTCCGTACATTATTCCATTCCCCACTACAAATGCCTTTCCTTTTCAATGCTACCACAACCACCTTCAACACAATTAAGGATAGAAAGACACTATCTGGACATCTCAAACTTCAACTTCTGATTACACCCAAAGAATAGCGTGGTAATTGTAGCATAAATTTTGGGTGTCGTATCCATAGGAAGATAGAAGAATATTTAAAGGATCAAAAAAACTGAATTGTTCTCTCAAACGTGTAATAAAATTCAATGTTGAAATGTGAAATTAAAATCAATAATTTGAAGCACTGAAGCGTCAGAATTCCCTCAATTGGATTGGATCAATCATATCAATTATTCATTTTTATAACACAATTAGAGACTTTCATCCCGACACTCTAATAGGAAGATATATCGTGAAAACCAATTTAATTTACAAATGTAATTCTAGAATTTAGATTTAAGATTCGTATAATTTTATTGGAACAAGATCAAAGATCGACCATATACATCGAGTAAAAGGCAGTAATCAATCCGGTAATAAAGTGAAATTGAGATTAAAATTCAACAACTAGTTTAATCTAACGATAGAAGAAGCACGATTGGATTTATGAAGGATATAATAATTGTTAAACCAATCTCAACAACAAATAATTGAAATTGAAACTCAATAAATAGTTTGATTGAACAATGGAAAAAGCTTGAATGAATCCATGAAAAATCTTGTAAATTGTAACGCCCCAATTTCCATTAACACAAGGCGCTACTTAAGTCGAAATATCCTGTAAATAATTTTCCTCAATAAACGCCAAAATGCGTAAATATTTATTTTTTTCAAAACTATAGCAATTTAACATTAAATGCGGAAACATCATTTGAATAATTTACTCATCCAAGAGTCAATACCAAATATAATAAGTAAAGTGTCTCAATTTGCAAAAATACTAAAATTTGAGATTTAAGACAAAATGGAAATCGGCTATTAAAATACTAGTTTCAAAAATTTATAAATTAAATTGTCTATTATTTAATCATGATTGCCCCGCTCATTGCATTGTCTTGCCTAGCTCCTTAACCTGAAATGGTGGAAAAATATTGGGGTGAGCATAACGAATTATACTCAGTGGGGAAGTAGCAATCAGTCCAAGTTAAATCTAAATATGAAATCAAATTATGAATATAATACTAATACAACATACTGTAAAAATATGTATTGTGGGACATCCCCAATGACCCAATTACGATACCGGACCTATTTACGGTCCCTGACAACATGTTATAGCGCTTAACAATTTTGCACTGTGGGGCACCCCCAAGGACCCACTTTCGATCCCGGACCTATTTACGGTCCCTGACAACCTTTTCATATGTATAAGCATTTTATCACAATCAATATCACACATTAAGAATTAACGTAGACAAAATAACAACAATTGCTTAAATGTAAACCCCACCTCAAAATCTTGAAACTTTTCTTGAAATTGAATGGATGTGATGTTACCGTGCTTTAAGCTTTTCTCGTGACCTCGTCTAGTAAGAACAAAATTAATATAATTTAGGATACTAAATCCTAATTAATACTTTAAAACTTTTAGGGACTTGATTGGACTTCTTTTTTTGAAAGTGAGGAAATGAGTAATTTTATAATTCTTTAAATCTTTAAGATCTAATTACCAAAATTAGAATATTTAGGGCCAATATGATAAAATTAGAAAGTAAAGTATAATTAATTTGAAGAATAATCAAACTTTAGGGGTTGTGAAAGAGTTAAAAATAAATAGGGGACTAACTTAAACTTTTGGCCAAACTCTAGGATTTAAAGAATGGATTTTCAATATTTAAAACAACCCCCCACTCCCAATTAGTTTCACGTCACTGAAGGCTTCCAGTTTCATAATCCAAGCTAATTCCAAATTGGGATTTTACATATTAATGGTTTTCAATTAAAATTGAGGTAGGAGGAATGAAGGCTAATGTCAATGGGGATTCGTGCAACGTTGTTCCAGGCGAGAGCTATGTCATTAAACATAGAGATTTCGTTTTTTTTTTCTTTTTATGTTACTATGTTGAGAAGAAACAGAGATTAGAATCTCAACGAAAATAAAAATAATTTTCGAAATAGTTACCTGTACAGATTTTTGTCGAGAATAAATTTCAGGTTTGAGATTTGCAGCTTGAATTTTGAAGAACTGATGCAATGTGAATGTGAATTAGAAGATGATGATGATGAAATTAAAGGAAAATAATTGTTCCAATTGAGAGATTTACCAGTTGAATGCCCAGATTTCTTGTAAGATTTTGCAGCCGTGAGAGTGAATATTTTTTTTTTTTGAGATGAAATTGATTGGATTTTAGGTTTTGATATTATTAAGCCCATACAAACTTATGCTCCAGAATTTGGGCTGGTGGTAATGGACTAGAACTTAGGTCAAAGAATAATATTGGATCAAGAGAAATTTAAAATAGATGCTGGGTGTAAAATTCGACCCAAAAGGAAATATTGAATTTTTAAGATTAAAAATCATTTTTGAATTCTTATATTAAATGTTTTGCTAGACGACTCGACGGACGTAAAATAATTTCTAAAATTTGACTGAAACGTCATAGCGACACAATTTAAGTTATAAAATTTTGCATTTTAAAATTCGGGTCGCTACATAAATATTAAATTGATTTCAATATAAATTCAATAGAATGAAAATCTAAGTTCTAGCATTGTTTCACAATAAAAAGATCAAATTAAATGAATAAAAGACATGAAATCACAAATTCCAACCGAATTCCTTCGTAGCTTCACCAAGGGTTTTAGTTCTCCATGAGTTTCTTGAATCAAAGAGGAGAAGAATGGTGTATGAGAGCTTCCTCTATATATATTCTGCTGTTAAGTATTTGTAGGAGTCAAAATTGGATGAAAATCACGTCCCAATTGGTTTCCAAAAGAGTTCTAATCGAATAAGGAAAGTTGCCTTCGCGCGCGGATTTTTTGTCTTTGCACAGCAGTCAATAATTTTGTTATAACTTTATCTTCCGATATCCGATTTAGAAGATTCAAAATGAGTTGGAAAGATAACTCAAAGAGATACAACTTTGTTCGAAATAGATATTTTCCAATTCGGACTTTTACTATGTCAAAAATAGGTCTTAATATTCGACTAAAAATCTGGAATATATCTTGTGCGAATTGGAAATTGATTTTGATAATATTTTGATCATATCTCATTCATTTTTGACTTCTAATTGCTTTCAATCGACCCTTAGCATTCTCGAACCTTAATCGTGAGCCCCAACACAATTTTTGAGTATTTTCATTTTAGTCCCTGAACTTTCACTTTCTTCAATTTTGGTCATTTTTCACTTGTTTCTTCTTATTTCAGCTACATTTATCACTTGTCCTGCAAAACATAAATTACATAGAATTAAGTTATATTCCAACATATTAATTAACAATTTCTCATGTTTTAACAGTAAAATAAGTATGTAAAAACGCACTTATCAAACTCCTCCAAACTTGAAGTATTGTTTGTCCTCAAACAACAACAATATAATTCAACTCTAAGAACAACGTGGTTTAACAATATTTCGTGTCTCAGGTTTGAAATTTGGTTGTCAGACAAATGAACAATTACAACAGTACACAGTATTAAATTGGTCTCCACCTGTTACATGCATAACCTGACGTGTATATGTGAAAACTCATGTCAACATACCAAGATTGTGATTGGTTCAACACCTGACCCATAGTAGTCAAATATATCATTTCCTCTCTCGAGAGATACATACACCCCCAAACTTATGATTTTCACTCATTTTTCCCGGGGTGCATCCTAAGTTCAACTTTTCAATTCTATTCCCTACCCTCTCGTGGTTTGGATAGACCATACTCTTACAAGTTCACATTTCAACAAGTCAGGATTCTCCTATATTTCTGATTATTTTAACCCTTAAGATTAGACTAAGTTATCGCTTCTCATCAAAGGTGTAGTTTTGTCAACTGGATGCCTGAGGCATAATCAATATATTGAGTGTATGTTTTTTTTCTCTTTCATGTTTTCTCCATTTTTTTTTTCATTTTTTTCATTTGAATATCTTCTCATTTGCTTTCTATATAACCCATGTAGAGAGCTTTAGGTCGATGACTCCCAAGTCAGATGACCATAGGATATCAGGTTTTAAATCACCCTTACAGACTTAATCACCGAGTTATATATGCTCAAAAAGATGCTTCATGTACCATAAGATTAGTGCAATACCCCTGTTCTTTTAGACATCCAGTTTCTAAACTAACCTCTAACTTAAAACTTTCACCTAGTTTTCATCTTATCAGGTTTTAGACAATCCACACAAAGTTTTCATGTACGGAATTCTTTCTCATCTCAATGTTCCCTTGTAACAGTTCAATCATCTCCAAACTAACCTATAGTTGAATTATGGAACAATACACTAAAGGGTATTTGGGTGAAATTACTATGTTCAACTATCCTATACGTAATGAACCACATCACTAACTCAATATGCCAACATAAGTAACGTACATAGAAAATGTCAAGTTTTACATAAACAGGTCTAAACTAATCTAATAATGCACTATTTCATCATTCACAGTTGATACTTATCCCAATGATCACATAATAACCGGCACAATTATTAAACAAATTCTCAAAAATTTTGAAACTCCATAATATTACTTATGCAAATTCACAACAAAATCCAACAGAATCATCCCCCAACTAGATTTTTCATTGTCCTCAATGCATAAACATGAAAGCAAATGAAGGGAATGCCAAATATCACATAATAGTGCAGTGAATCAACATAAACTTAAAGTGTAAGAGCCGAAAGCACTCAATGGAATGGTAAAGCAAAAAAAATGACAAAATTAACTAGAATAAAAAAATGCAAAAGTAAAAGGCAAGAGAAAAAGAACGAACTCCCTTTGGGTTGCCTCCCAAGCAGCGCCTTTGTTTATTGTCTTTGACTCGACCCAATGTTTCCTCCCTAGCCTGCATCCAGTAAGTGTGGTTTCAATCTTCTCTGCAATGCACTAAACTCTTTGGATATAAGCACTGGTGATGTTCCTCCGCCTCCATCAAATACATGCGTGGGATAACGAGAGGAAAGCTCAGAATCAGGAGTAGGGACCTGCAAGACAAAAGGTAAAGTTCTCTCAATAGAAACTGGAAAATGTAAAATAAGAACTATTACCTGACTCTTGATCATCTATCTCAAGATGTTTATTGATGATGAAATCTACTCCATCCGGTTCTAGAATTTCATATGCTGGTCCGAGGAACATACTATCAGTAACCTCTTGAGTGAGTGCATCAATCATGTGTGTTTGATGACACTCATCATCTTCTTCTAGCTGTTTAGTGACATGAAAAATGTTGATTTCTAAAGTCATATTTTCAAATGAAAGCTTCATGAGACCATTCTTACAATTAATCAGAGTATTAGTAGTAGCAAGAAAAGGTCTACCAAGAATGATAGGAATTTTAGAGTCAATATTCACATCATCTTTTACATCCAACACCAAGAAATCCATGGGATAATAAAATTTATCAATTTGAATTAAGACATCCTCAACTACTCCCATAGGTCTAACAGTAGACCTATCAGCTAATTGTAAAGCCACAAATGTAGGCTTCATCTTAACCAAACCTAATGACAGGTAAATACCATAAGGCATGAGGTTGACACTAGCCCCTAAATCTAGAAGAGCTTGTCCAAACTCATGACCCCAATGATACAAGACACAGTTGGACAACCAGGGTCCTTATACTTAGGTGAGACTCTTTGTTCAATCACTACACTCACTTGCTCGGTCAAGAAAGCGATTTTCTTGACATTACGTTTCCTTCTGATAGTGCATAAATCCTTAAAAACTTTAACTGAAGTAGGAATATGTGAAATTACATGCAAAAAGGGCAAATTGATTTTTACCTGCTTTATATGTTCTAAGACTTCACTATGTTGACCAGCAGATTTTGAGGTGGACTTAAGAGCTAGTGGGAAAGGTGCTCTCACTGGATTTGTCATCACTTTCTCCCTAGGGCTACTCTCTTCAAGCTCACTAGACTCTTTCTCAGTTTTCATAGGTCTAGGGGTTGGTTCTATGACTTTCTCTGACATAGTGGTTATGACATTTACCTCTCTAATGTTGTTTACATTAGATCCTGAGGTTTGTGCCATATATTATCCCTTAGGGTTATGTTGAGATTGAGTCAAAAATTTCCCACGTTCCCCTATTGCTAAGACATTAGTCAATTTGGTTATATGGTTTTTCATTTCCTTATTCTCCTCAATAACTTGATTGATCATGGTTTCAAACTTCTGATTTGTTTTCCCCTGAGCCTCCATAAAAGCATGTAGGGTGTCTTCTAAGGAATTTCTAGATGACGTGGGTTGGTATGAAGGTGTATTAAAAACTCTAGGTGGCTGGATAGGTTGCTGGTTTTCAGATTTCCAGCTGAAGTTAGGATGATTCCGCCATCCCTGATTATATGTATCAGAAAATGGAGCATAAGGCTTGTTATACGTGCCTAAGATATTGCAGTGTTCCTCATAAATCCCCCTTATCTCAACTAGAGCAGAACACTCATGCACTAGATGATCAATTCCACCACACACATCACATGGTCCAGAAGACTCAACATGGGTAACAGTAGGTGTAGTCTTTGAGTTCTTAGTACGTAGGGTTTCCATTTCTCTAGTTAAGGTTTCTACTTTAGCTCTAAGACTATCTTCTTCTCTAAGATGATAAATGCCTGCACTAGAAATATTTCCTACGGGTCGTGACCTATTAGTGTTATCAGTGGCACTGGGGCCAGTCCAGGTGTGAGCTTTTCAGCTAGGTCATCTAAGTACTCTATAGCCTCGTCGGGATCTTTTTGTAAAAATTCACCGTTACACATCATCTCAATAAATTGACGCTCCCTAGGTGTTAACCCTTCATAGAAACAGCTCACGATGCGCCAACTCTCATAATCGTGGTGCGGACAAAGAGCTTGGAGTTCTTTATACCTTTCTCATGCTTGATATAAAGTTTCACTCTCCTTTTGGATAAAAGAAGAGATCTGCTTTTTCAACGCAATAGTTTTGTGGTGGGGAAAGTATTTGCTAAAGAATACTTAAGTCATTTCAGCCCAAGTTCCAATCAAACGTGGTCTCAATGAATATAACCAGCTTTTAGCCCTTTCTTTAAGAGAAAATCTGAAGAATTTAAGCCTAATTGCATCCATTGTCCCATGTTGATTATGGAAGGTTGCTACAATCTCCTCGAATTCCCTAACATGAACATACATGTTTTCATTCTCAAGTCTGTGAAAGTTAGGAAGAAGTTGAATCATTTCAGGTTTAAAATCTATACGTGGCATGTTGGGTAGAAACATAATACATGAAGGTGTAGATGTACGCGTGGGGTGCAGATAATCATACAAAGTTCTATACGGTACATCATGCTCATTGTCGACATTGTTTTATGTAATGAAGTGTCCGTTTTAACAGATATAGAATAAAAAATAGGGTTAAAAAGATGTTCAAACTCTGTGCCGGGTCTATCCGCAGATCTTCCTAGTCCTTTTCGATACCTGCTCATAGAAAAAGTAAAAGAAAATAAAGTGAAAATAGGAAAAATACAATAAAAAAAATTAAACTAACTAAAAACAAAATAAAAGGAACGATGTCACCATTTTATACTCGATCTTTGGGTATTTTGTACCATCTCCCCGGCAATTGCGCCAAAATTTGATTACGCCCAAAGAATAACGCGATAGTTGTAGCACAGTTTTGGGGTGTCGTATCCACAGGGAGATAGAAGAATATTTAAAAGATCAAAAAGACTGAAATGTTCTCTCAAATATGTAATAAAATTCAATTTTGAAAGGTGAAATTAAAATCAATAATTTGAAGCACTGAAGCGTCAAAATTCCCTCAATTGGATTGGAACAATCATATCAATTATTCATTTTTATAACACAATTAGAGACTTTCATTCCGACACTCTAATCGGAAGATATATCGTGAAAACCAATTTAATTTACAAATGTAATTCTAGAATTTAGATTTAAGACATATTCGCACAATTTTATTGGAATAAGATCAAAGATCGACCATATACATCGAGTATAAGACAGTAATTAATCCGCTAATAAAGTGAAATTGAGATTAAAATTCAACAACTAGTTTAATCTAATGATAGAAGCACGACTGAATCTATGAAGGATATAATAATTGTTAAACCAATCTTAACAACAAATAATTGAAATTGAAACTCAATAAATAATTTGATTGAACAATGGAAAAAGCATGACTAAATCCATGAAAAATCTTGTAAATATTAAACCGATTTCAATATAAATTAAAGAGAATGAAAATGTGAATTCTAGCATTGTTTGACAATGAAAAGATCAAATTAAATGAATAAAAGATATGAAATCACCAATTCCAATCGAGTTCCTTCGTAGTTTTACCAAGGGTTTTAGTTCTCCATGAATTTCTTGAACCAAAAAGGAGAAAAATGGTGTATGAGAGCTTCCTCTATATATATTCTGCTGTTACGTATTTGTAGGAGTCGAAAATTGGATGAAAATCACGTCCCAATTGGTTTCCAAAAGAGTTCTAATCGAATAAGGAAAGTTACCTTCGCGCGCGGATTTTTTGTCTTTGCACAGCAGTCAAGAATTTTGTTATAACTTTATCTTCCGATATCCGATTTAGAAGATTCAAAATGAGTTGGAAAGATAACTCAAAGAGATACAACTTTGTTTGAAATAGATATTTTTCAATTCGGACTTTTACTATGTCAAAAATAGGTCTTAATATTCGACTAAAAATCTGGAATATATCTTGTGCGAATTGGAAATTGATTTTGATAATATTTTGATCATATCCCATTCATTTTTGACTTCTAATTGCTTTCAATCGACCCTTAGCATTCTCGAACCTTAATCGTGAGCCCCAATACAATTTTTGAGTATTTTCATTTTAGTCCCTGAACTTTCACTTTCTTCCATTTTAGTCATTTTTCACTTGTTTCTTCTTATTTCTGCAACATTCATCACTCGTCCTGCAAAACATAAATTACATATAATTAAGCTATATTCCAATATATTAATCAACAATTGCTCATATTTTAACAGTAAAATAAGTATGTAAAAACGCACTTATCAACTCCATCACACAAAGTGATTCTTACTTCAATACAAGCATTTGATCTCCTTTCTCATCTTAATTAAGAGAGGTCATGAAAAGAATAGGTTCAAAATCACGATCAATTCCTTTTTTATTCTAGGTGCAGAACTAACTATGTAGCATCTACATTAAAAATTCAAGTATTGTATACGTCATTAGTCCAATCCTTTGTAGGAACTACCCGTACTAACGAACTTTCAAAATAGATTTGTTTATCATAAAGAGATTTGTCGTTCCTGAGGACCCTGCTTCACCTCAGGAACTATTGGGCTCAATTACTAGCTACTGTTACTCTTTAATTTTTTGTTGAGGTCTATCTTGTACATAGACAAAGCGAATTAGGAATTGTCTTTCATTCCAAGGCATAATAACTTGTATCCATCAATTTCATATTCACCCGAAGTTCACTCCCAGAAATATAGCCACCTCCTTCATTTATAACCCAACTGAGAGGCATTGGACGAACTAATGGCAAGAAAGATAAAGAAAGATGCTGACCTTGTGTGTAAAACCTTAATGTAGAGTATGGTATAACGACATTTGGCCCATCACTGCTTCAACTTTGGTATGTGATTTGGGAGGCAACTTGACACTTAAGAGAGAGAGGAGGGGCGGGGGGGGGGGGGGGGGCGGGGGGGGGGGTATTAAATTTAAACTTTTGAAAACTTTGATGGATTTTTTTAAGTGATGACTTTTGTGGATTTCGTAGATTTTTTAGAGGTTTGTATAGAATTAGTGGA
Source organism: Fraxinus americana (assembly GCA_035079005.1). Taxonomy (NCBI): domain Eukaryota; kingdom Viridiplantae; phylum Streptophyta; class Magnoliopsida; order Lamiales; family Oleaceae; genus Fraxinus; species Fraxinus americana. Next base: position 359,821 of record JAVHZT010000033.1, read on the forward strand.
AGTCTTTTATAAACTTTCATTTTAAAGTTTTTATAGACATTCGTAGAAATTCAAAAGATTTTTGAAAACTTTAATTTGAAATAAAATTTATGTGGATCTAGTTTAATAGTGTGAAATTATCACATACGAGGTAGTAGTTCTCACAATTCCCCTTCTCCATCTCATATAATAAAAAATATTTTTTTTAAAAAAATAAAAATTTAATACCCTAATTAAATAAATACTGATAACAATGATACATATAAAAATAAATTTAATATTCAGTATTATTAATATAATATACCTTTAAAGAATAAATATAAAATATATACTTAAATTTAATTATAAATTAGTCTACATAAAATTTTATAATTTAATTAAAAATATATATTTTTCACAAAAAAATGAATGAATTTTTTTTTATAAGAATACAATTTAATGTTTTGTATGAAAAATAGCAATAAACAATAAGAGGGAGAAAAAGAAAAATAGAAACTAATAAAATCAATGGAAGAAAAATGTTAATGATAACTCTAATATTTAGAAAAAGAAAGAGAAATATTTAAAAAAGTACATATGAATTTTTTTTCGTGAAAGTCTCCCGAAATCTTGCGATTAATGAGAGACACATTTTGAGATTGTATTTTAGTACTTTCTACTTAAAAGTTAATACCATGAAGGCTTTATAAAAGTCTCTAAAATTTGAATATCACAAGACTTATAGAGACTTCTAAAAAGTTTTAATTGAATACACCGTATATTTTAAAGACTTTTTAAAAGTCTATAAAAGTTTCAATTGAATATACCAATATTTTTAGAGCGTCTACAAAAATTTACATTGAATACTCTTAAAATTTTTAAATCCCAAAAAATCCTTAAAAGTATCAATTGAATACACTCCATTTAGTTTCTTGCAAATTGTAGAGGTGGGCCTTTTTCAAACTACCATTTTGAGGGGCTTCTCAATCTCATGTTCTCTCATGAGGCAAGGGGGAAATTGAGATACATTGGGGCGAATGTTGAGACGAAGAACTATGAGATTAATGTTTTGTGTTAGGGGAATAATTACAATTGATCTCTTCAATTCTATTAGAATAATTACTAAAGGATAACATCATAATAATTATAATGATGCTTCTAACCTGATTTTATGTACTTTTTTACCGCACGTGCACTAGATCGTAACAAATAATATAATAGACGTAAAATGATCGTTCCTACAAGGATTATTATTGAATTTTTAATATAATATTTTTAACTCCTAATTGGCGAAAAATATATAATAGTTTGTGATTAAATTACTAAATTATCTAAATGGCAACAATTAATCAGATTAAGGTTTAGAGTATGGATGTGGATGTTACGACTTACAATTCTATCTAGTGATCACATTTAATTCTTTTATCAAGATTTATAACCATTATAGTGTTTAACAAGCAATAATGTTAAATCATTTATCGACATCCCAACTAACACTTTTTAAAATGTTGAGATTTAGGCTCACTACCATTTACAAGACATATTGTCTTGATTATGTAATTTGAAAATTATGCTAATAATTTAAAATTTGAAAAGTGTTTCGAAAACTTTAGGTTGAGAACATCATACAATTATCTAGTATAAGTATCAAATCTATTAGATAAAAATAATATTTAGATGGTCAACGTAAAGGATAATGGGACCCCATTTATCACCTTGATTAATTTTCAAAAATATAGGGAACTCAGCCCCTATATTAGTTGGTGATGGTTAATGAAAAAATTTCATGAAAGAGAACAAACATCGTATAGGATTCCATTGGATTGAAGAATCTTCTGGTTCTTCATTGAACATCCATTTGAATTTTGTTTTTTTTTAATATCATTGTGATCCGTGATGATCCAACTCTTCATGCCAAACACGAAAGTCAAATTGATCGATTGGTTCAATATAAGATATAATTCAATTATTTAATTTTAAAAAATATAATTAAACATTATATAATCACATATCATTCAAGTAGTCAAACTAATCAATACCTCCATAACATTAGTTATATGTTTTTTCCTTCAGGAATAAACATGAATTCAAATTAATATAGTTTTCGAAACATGTGATACTTTGAGAGCACGTTGTATTTTATTATTGCTCATTCAAAAGTAATATGTTAATATTTTTCTAAAATATTGAAAATTATAATTCATACTTTTCAAGAATAATCAAATATTATTATAATAAATTATACAAGAATTTACTCTCCATGACTAAAAATATAATTTATATTAGATCATCTTTAACTATACTTTTCGAGAGCAAGTAAAATCTAATTAGAATATTTAAAAATAATATTGTGTTATTTCAAGAGTAATAATATTTTGTAATATGAAGATTTAAGAGTACTAAATATATAAAAAATATTACGTGTTAAAAAGAATACGAACATGATAATTAATCGAAACAAATATGCATTCAATGTTTTAATCATAATTCATTCCCTTTTGAGTTCTAATTTCATCTAATTGTTTCCTAAAAATTTTTAAAGTATCATCTTGTGATCCGAATCAACTACTGAATTTACAATTTGGTCCTCAAATTTTGAATTTTGCCCTTTTTTTTTTTTTTTTACCAATTTTGGTTTCTTTCTTTCCATTCTTTGTTCAACCATTGAGTTTTACCTATATAAAATAAAACACAACAATTTAGGATATATTTTGTCAGAAGAACTATCAAATATCGCTATTTTAGAACATGAACAAGTGTATAAAATACATTTATTACGTCTCATAATGAATATGTATATTAAAAAAATTCACATGTTACCAAATTAATTATGATACACGCGATAGATGATTAAACTTAAAAAAATTACTACCTTCACTAGATTTTAAAGAATTAAGTTTTCGTACTAATTGTTATAAAAAGCGATAAAACAAAAGAGAATAGAGAGAAGTTAATAGACTTTTGTGTTTTATTAAAAACTTAAATAAAATAATTAGGGTTATAAGGGATACAATAGTCATAATGACTAGGGCTGCAGGGGTGTAAAATAATTCATAAATACTACTATATTTACAATAGTATCACAACATTTTCAAAAAAATAAAGTGTTTATTTAATTTATAGTGATTGAATCATTAACAAACTATGTGAATTGCTCGATCAAAGTGTGCTGCGTGCAAAGACTAATAATTAACAAGAATAATGTTACTTTATCAAAAAGTAGGTGACATAATAAGTGTTGTCAAGATGTGATAGGATGAAAAAGCCGAATGTATTTTAGACAGTCCAATGATAAGTTTTCATGTGGCATTATGTTAATCATTATGTTTGTATAGCATGATTGTAATTAACAAAATAAATTATATACAGTAACTATGACCTAAACTACTAATTTATGAAAGTTAATTGTTCCAATGGTCACCGAATCTATCTCTATGTCTTCGATTGCTTACTAAAGTTTAAGATGTCGAGTTTTGGCCACTAAATTTTGAAAAACGCTGAACATTACACATGGCTAACTTCATGGCTAACTTCAATTTCAAATAAATAACAGAATTGGTGATGTGGTTGAAAAAATGCACATGGGACACCCCGTCACGCTGTTAAACTTTGATGTGGTCGAATTTTAGCTACTAAATTTTGAAAAACGTTGTCAATTGCTCATTAAACTTTGAAAAATGTCTTCTAGTACTCACTGAATTTTGAGGTGGACGAATTTTGGCTATTGAACTTTGAGATAGTTGAATTTTGGCCACTAAAATTTGAGATGATTGAGTTTTGCCACAAAATTTTGAAAAACGTCTTTTGTGGCTCACAATAAATTTAGATTTAATTAAAAATTGTTGTTAAAATTTCGATTTAATTTTATTTAACAACAAATTCATTGTGTGTTTTGTTGTAAATTCAAATATTATGGTTAAAATAGCTTAAAATTATACAAAAATAAGTTAAAATTAAATTTAACTACCGTGTAATCGAGTAATCATTACTCATTCCTAATGGTATAGACAATGCTTGCAAAGTTGGGCAAAGGAAGTGACTACTAATTGCAATGAAACACAATATATTTATTGTTAAAATGAAATTAAATCCAAATTTTGACAACGAATTTTAACCCCGGTTTGATAGACATTATTTAAGAAAAAGAAGTTTTAAATAGTGATTTTTTGGAGAATGCGTAGTTAAAAAGTTGGCAAAATTTTTGAGTTTACTCGTAAAACATTTTATTGTATAAATGCAAGGTTAAAAATAAGTATGAGAATTAAATAGTTTTGTTTTAAAGGGAGATAAACAGAATTAGTTAAATTCAAATTTATAATGAGCAGTAGAAGACATTTTTTAAAGTTTAGTGGCTAACGTTCGACTATCTCAAAGTTTAGTGACCCATATTTCATCATCTCAAAGTTCAATGAACAACAGAAGACTTTTTTATAGTTTAGTGGCCAAAATTCGACCATTTCAAAGTTTAACGGTGTGATGGGGTGCCACACGTGTATTTCGTTAGTCGCATCACTAATTCCGTTAGAGGTTTGAAACAAAAGTTATGCCTTGAGTAACTTACAACATTTTTCAAAATTTAATAATTAAAACTCAACATTTTAAACTTTTTGTGAATAATCAAAGACATAGATGTAAGTCCAGAGTTAATCTACTCTGACAGGGATTGCAGCCAGAATTTGGTGACAACGATGAAGTGGCAAGTTGTGATTCACCTATTTTTGTTTTTTTTAAATCCATCTTCTAATGATTTGGTGACAAGTGTTGTTTGTCACCAAACTCTGTCAAATATCCCTGTCACAGTAGCATGGTTCGTAGGGTCGTGACCATTGAAACAATTAACTCAATTTATGAAAACTTGAACAAATCTTAACAAAACTATGATTGTCAGAGATTCTCGTAAACTCCAGTAAGAAATGGGACTGGATAAGCACAAATTTGGAAAGGACAAATTGGAATTGATAATCATCTCCCAATCTCTAATAAATATATTTTGCCCTTCGTTCGAAATTTTGCCTAAAATAGAGTCAAAATCAACATTTCATGAACTCAACAGGGGCTTGAATATAACTATTTTGACTCTGGTTGAAATTTGAAAGAAGAGGAAATTCTCTGCGTGAAGGATTCTGCTTCTTACTTTTACGATACGTGTGAATTATGACAGGCGAAACATACAAAAACTTTTAAGGATTCTGCTTCTTAATTTGATGTGTTGTTTTTTTACATAAAAATAAAGGAGCGTCGAAAATTTGCTGTTTCTGGTAACTGGATTGTGCTATGAGGGCAATTAACGTAGCAATCGCCGATGCGATAGTGACGTGCTTGTGGTTTTTTTGTGCATCGTCGTTGGGTGCACTTGCTTTCGTTGTGGCTTCTGCTCTTGGGGTTAGCCAAGGCCTGCCTACGCGTCTTGTTAGTTTTTTTGTTTGTATTCGGATTTATTGGCGATGCATTGGGAGGCGCCACCTTCAATCCCACCGGTCATGCCTCCTTTTATGCCTCCGGCGTCGGAGGTGCTGAGTCTCTTGTCACCGCCGCCGTCCGCTTTCCTGCTCAGTTAACCTCTTCTTGTACGATTTTCATGTTTCGTTAGGGGTCTATGTTATTGTTTTGCAAGAGTATTAGACGGCAAAAAATTCAGTCGTTTTGCCATAGCCACAAGCTCATACCTCAATACTTCAATGCTGAATCATTTGGATTCCATTGGTAATGGGACATGGAATATCAGATTTTGAAGAGAGATTCAACAACTACAAGATCGATTTTTGGAGATCATTCCTGTCTTGAAAGGGAAGGAACTGATACCAATTCCCATAATTCCTTTCTAGATATTCCTTTGTTTACTGGCTACTCACAAAATGTGAAAAGATGGTCGAACTGGGTTTAAATCCTCGACATCAAGCCGAGGGACTTTTGATCCTTGCAAGATGATTCTTGAAATTTTTTGGGTTCTCGTTTATTTTGTAAATGACAAAGATAAGTAGATCATCTAGGACAGTGGCGTATCCAGAAAAAAATGTTGAGTTAGGGAGGCCGTTGACCGCATTGACCATTGTCGACAGTCAACAATCACAATAACAAGATCGTTTATATATTTTGATTTAGAAACTAATTCTGAACACCAATTTGAATCCACAAAATGTAGCTCAAACATATAAACGATCTTGTTATTGTGATTGTTGACTGTCGACAATGGTCAATGCGGTCAACGGCCTCCCTAACTCAACATTTTTTTCTGGATACGCCACTGTCCTAGATGATCTACTTATCTTTGTCATTTACAAAATAAACGAGAACCCAAAAAATTTCAAGAATCATCTTGCAAGGATCAAAAGTCCCTCGGCTTGATGTCGAGGATTTAAACCCAGTTCGACCATCTTTTCACATTTTGTGAGTAGCCAGTAAACAAAGGAATATCTAGAAAGGAATTATGGGAATTGGTATCTGTTCCTTCCCTTTCAAGACAGGAATGATCTCCAAAAATCGATCTTGTAGTTGTTGAATCTCTCTTCAAAATCTGATATTCCATGTCCCATTACCAATGGAATCCAAATGATTCAGCATTGAAGTATTGAGGTATGAGCTTGTGGCTATGGAATAGAGGAGAGGAGAGACGTGTTCGTATTTTCATTCACATTATGCACAAGCTGCATTTCCTTTTTCTTTTCTCCAGTTCTTTTTACCACAATTGGATTTTTTTAGCCCATTAACATTCATACAAAAAGAACTATCTTGCCACATTTACAATAAGAAAAATTTAAACTTTACCTGATTCTTGCGTATCTTCCGCTCGAAATGCGCCGCTATCCATATAGTCCCCAACGATCCCCTTTTTCCCTTCTTCTTCAACTGTAATTCCTACATACATTAAAAAAAACCCAAAATGCAGAAAACCAATAACTATATAAGTTGAAAACCCAAATGGTTACGATTCAATCAGGACCCAAGTGCAAAATCAAGCATAGTTGACATTCAAAATAAAAACAAAAACGTACAAAAAAAAAAAAAAGAGAAGCTCACAGTCATAATCAGTGGTGGAGAAACGACGTCGACAACAGGTGGGGCAGAGAAATACCCAATGGGAACCTAGATATCCTTAACGCAATTTAAGTGAAAGGGTTTGGAATTTAGAAATGGGAAACATGAATAATTGACAATGGAATGGGTACTTGGATTTTGGTCAATGGAAACCTAATTTTTTTTTTTAAAAAAAGGCCTAGAATAAAAGCCCACTACAAAACAAAAAGCCCAACCAAACCTTCATCTCATCTCCTTCACGGTTTCAACTGTTGGAATGGGGATATTTAATCATCACAAAAAGGAAATTAATTTTCCTTAGACGATTCAACCCAAAAGCATGGTTGATCTTAGATCACCTTGGGATCATATGACTTTTTGTTTAAACTCTAACACGTAAAGGTGAGATGATAACTTTAAAGGAGTTTTTAATAGCCTAGCCAAGTGCTTCCTCCCTTAGATCTTCTCCATTGTGCTCCTTAGGTACCTTTCCTTACTTTGAGAAAATGGAAAATGGCTAAAATTCTAACCTTGGTAAATGTACCCTTAAAGGGCATATTTATAACACATCATTAGGGTTTCATATTTGCACAAATATCTTTGAACTTTATTGTAGTAGACCAATTAAGTCACACACCTTTATTGGAGCCAAAAGAGGGACCTAACCAGACTCACAAGACTCAAGCTCCAATAGATATTTCTAATTGGGTCAACTCTAACAAATTGAGATATATCTATTAATCCCGACTTACTCTACAAAAAATACGAGATTGCACTCTTGAGTTAAGTGAAAGTTATGGAAACCAATTATGATTCGATAACAATATCCTCCGACCACCGTTCTACAAGTCAACCCCCGTTTGACCATCAATATGTTGAAGTCGACAAAATGACCATTTTGCCCTTCAACATGTATTTCCTCCAAGTCCCGTTGCATAAGGCGAATTCGTTGTGATCACATCACAACACCAAGTCCAACGACCTCATCGTTAGACTACTGAGCTCAGGTTCAATTCCCTTTAGAAAATATCTTAGAATGACGATCGTCTCATCACGATGATTATCGAATTCCATTATTGCATGTATATGATCTTTAACTGCTTCGCCCATATTCCCAAAGTACCGAGATTGATCTTCTAATTTAAGACCTCACTCATTGGTACCTCAAAGAACTTGAACTAGCAATTAAAGGTACATTACTTTCTCAGGATTTAGGTGACTTGTTCGATAATCGAGTGGCGTCTCATTTCGAGCGGTCACAAATGAGTCATTCACGCGGTCATTTCAACGTGCTTCAAAACACGTTATTGTTCTTATTCCCAGATCTAGACAAATCTCAATAAGAACAATGCCATCTTATCAACATAAAGCGTCTAACTTCATGTACCGATTGTGAGCTACATATTTTAATCATATAACGAATTGTCTCACTATACCCAAACTGTCGAGTATACAATTTGTTATTTCATATGATCATGGAACCTTAGATTTTGTCGCAAATTCTAACACGCAAATAATAGAACGTTAATTCATAATGTCGTTACAATATACTTACTATAAGAGGGTATCAAACTAAAAATAAAAAAATTATTCAATTATTTTTGGATATGATATCCAATTTTGGAAAAAAATAAAAATAAAAAAATTTCTTAACATGTGTTTCTCATTGGATGTTGGTCCATTTATTTTGGGATCTTTAAATTATTCCATTATTTTTGGATAATTACATAAGCTATCCCAATTATTTATTTATTTATTTATTTTTTTTGGGTCAAATTCCAATTAAAGTTTCTATTTTCCAAAATAACTGTTTTAAAAAATAAATCCTACCATACAAGCGACACCTCCAAACCCACGAATTGGTCGGAAACCCAGCCCATCCTAACCCTACTCCCAAACCTCTACGCACCACGGCGAAAATTTTTCGGTGAGTGCTCGATATGATTTATCATAAAATCGGATAAAATTTTCCCTGCCATGCTTCAGCCTCTGCACAGTGGTGAATTTTTCATGTTTAGTGAATTTTATAGGGAGGAAATATGTTTTAACATATTATAAAATAAAAAACATATATTTCGATGTCTTTTAACCGGCTCTTCTTCTTTGTCAACGCTACTAAGGCGACCGGTTAGGGAGTGCCTACTTGACTTATGAAAGATAATGAGAATGGGTTATTCAAAAAGGAAAAGGCGCTACTTAGTTTCGCAAGCCTTTGTCATTGTCAGTCAACTAAGTAGGGCCTGAGGCCCCCTGCGAATCCGTATCTATGGGCTTATCGTTGAAGTAGATTCTTCATTTTGATCAATCAAAACTCCTTCCCAAACTGTACAAGTTAAAACAATTTCATTTTGAAATTGATGACAAAAAGTAGTTATCTCATTTATATAATGAATCAAATTACCAAGACTATTATAATTTCGTTCCAAGTTTATAAGAAAAATGAATCGAATTTCTCAATATTATTTTGGGAAATATGATTAAAATTACAGTGAAAGCGACATCTACACCTTCATATTCGGGGTACTTACAAAAATACCCTTAAAATTAGAGATGTTTTGAAAAATCTTATGAAAAGTTTTTAGGAAGTAAAAAGTACTGTATAAAATGAAAAAGTGACAAAATGCCACTTTTTTTTTTTATAAAAAATGTCACTTTTTAACTTTTTTAAAAAAAGTAACACAAACTCAAAAAAAGTGACAAAACTAAAAAAAGTGACAAATACCAAAATAGCACCATCCATTTGTGTAACACTAGTAATCATGTTCTTAAAATAATCATCACGTTCAAGCCAATCCACATGTTGATTACGTAAAAAAAAAGTGACAATGAAAATGTGATCCACTGTCACTTTTAAAGTTAAGTGTCATTTTTTTGTTATACAGTGTCACTTTTATTAAAAAATTGATGTTTGTCACTAAAAAAAGTGATAGAAATCAAGAAGGTGACTGAAAAAAGTAATAAATATTAAAAAAAAGTGAAAATTCAAAAAAGTGGCACAACTTAAAAGAAGATATACATATTAAAAAAGTGACAGACAAAAAAAAGGTGTCAAAACACTCAAAAAGTGACAAACTCAAAAAAGTGACGAAAATTAAAAAAAAAAGTGAAACGAATTAAAAAAAGTGACAAACACTCAAAAGTGATGAAATTAAAAAAAAATGACAAAAATAAAATTAAAAAAATGACAAAAATAATATGATGGTGATTTTATCGTTGACAAAAATCCACATATAATCAAATTCGCGCAAGATAAGAATCCATCCTTACTTTATTGAATATTTGTCACTTTTTTCACTTACTGTCACTTTGTTTGGGATGGAAAAGTGATAGAATGTCACTTTTTCATATTCCCATTACAACAAACACCTTGGATGCATCAATTGAATTGAATCAAAGAATTATAAATTGAATGCAAGGCTAAAACAAAGTTTGAATTCGTATATTTAAATTTTCAAAAACACACATATTTAGTTAATTACTCTAATAAGATACTGCGACTTTTTCAGGAAAAAGTGATAATATCACTTTTCACATTCTCATTTTTACAAACACCCTGACTGCATCAACTGAATCCAAGAGCAGCATCCCCTACCCACAAGCCATTGTTTCCACTATCTCTACAATCTTAATTGCAAACCCCACCACCTTCAAACACCCCAACCATAATAACATCAATTTTTTTGCGAAAAGGGTACTTTACAAACTTTCTTTATAATCTTTATGAAACTCAAAGATTCAAAACCTCCAACTCTTTTCAGAGACAATTGGCATCACATCAGGAGGAGATTCTTGATGTTGATCAATGGAAGTTTGAGAAGAACTTTGCATGATATGGTCAGAATCTCGACTTCAAGACCATTGGGTTTGTCCTTTTAGGACGTATTAATTACGTGCTAATTGCTTTAATTAGTTTAAAAAGGCTATTATTCAATTTAGTCATTTAAAATGGTAGTAGGCCTAATTTACCCTTCATATTTTCGATTTGGCACTACCCAACATATCTAAAGGACCTTCCAATTTAAGAGTACAAGATTGTATCATTAAATGTAAAAACTTAGTATAACAGTTATATTCAAACGTTCTACTAGAATAAAAAGAAAAAAATATCTGTTGCAAATGTCGTAAAATACTATTATTAACCATACATGGAGTACAAGATATGCTAAATATTTTATTAGTCAAATTAAAATCTTGTGAAGAATGTGCTACAATTTTTGCAACATGACTACTATGTTCATCTGATGGAATGTGTTTAAAAGGAAAAAAAAAACCTTTATAAGAGTAATGCATAGTATAAAAGAAGAAATACTACATCCATAGTTTATAAAAAAAATAACATTGTTTCTTCTTTCATCTTATCGGATACTGTAACATAACTGACATTTTCGTCTAATCTTTGAAAGTGTTACAAGAAATTGAATAAATATTTTTTAATTTTCCGAAGAAGAAGATGATGAGCTAGTCATTACATAAATTATGTGGCTAATAATGCAATAGTAAATCTAGAAGTAGATTTTAGATAGTTAAAGTTATTTATCGAATTGGTATACTAACACCAAAACAAATTATGAAATCCGAAAAAAAAATTCAATCAAATAATTAGAAGAGAAATAATTGTAAAACTATACTGCTAAAGAAATGAGAGTGGTAGACTAACGATATTATAGAGAATGTTAAAATACGTTGAAAATGATTTACCACCCGTCCCTATTTATAGGCTCAAACTCAAAATATAAGTCAAAATTTGAAATTTGAATTTCAAATTTCATTATATGATGAAAATCCACGTTGCTGGCAAAAAAAAATTTGATTCTGAACAAGAAATAGCTGGTAGGAATTTTGTTGGACAACTCAGAATTACTTCTATTATTGGAGTCACCAAATTCACCTATGACAAAGGTGGAAGAAGCTGTTGAAGAACAAAAACAAAAGCAGCAGCAGGAAGAAGAAGAAGATCAAAATACACTGTAGAAAGAAGATCTTTGCAGCCGGCTGGAGCTATACTTCCAAGGAAGCTGCCATTGTTGACTTCTGAATTTCTTATTTTTTGTGTCTCTAATATATTTATTCCAGCCAAGCCAATTCCTGTTTTTCTTAGCCACCGATTTTGACTTCTTGAATTTTTTTTTTTTTAGCTTCCTGTTGTCTGTAATTCCTCTCTGCCGAACTGCTGCTGTTGGAAAAATATTCTGGAATTTTGTTTTGGCGGAAGATTTTTTTTTTTTTTGCATGTTTAACCCAAGATTAAGTTAAACCCGCTCTGATACCATGATAGAAAACGAAATATAATGTAGAAAGAAGATGGAGAAGGGAAAGAGCAAGAAACCACTGAATGACTACATCTTTATTTGTTGAATTGATTTTGAATACAAAGCATATGTCCCTATTTATAGGGAAATTACATTGATAGAAAAGGTAAATATATTGTGAATCAAATTAAATCAAAGTGATTAAGGTAATATCAAATCAAGATAATATTGATTTAATATTATCTTCAATCAATCTTCAATACCCCATTTCCAACTTACACCTTCATGGCATAGACATAAACCTCGTAATAAATATATTTGGGATACATATCCTTTGGAAAACATTCTTTCTCTCATTGACATTTAAAAACTCTTTATTTAATTAAATTTCATGCATGTTTATGGATGAATTGATATGCATGAATGCTTGTTAAAAATATTTATCACATAAAATATAATATTGGCATATTAATTTCACGTAATACAAATTTAGATAACACATTCTTGTATTTAATGAAGTAATATATGTATGAAGACAATTGGAGGTTTACCTACCTTGAGTCCTTTCAAATTACTTTTAGAATGGCAAGTTCACATGTCTAGTTGCCCATGAAATCAACATGCCAAAATCCTAATTCATTGTCATTTATTTAGAATCTCCACAAAATTTAATTATGAATACATTAGCATTGCTCTGTTAAATTAATTAATTCATTATTATTGTTGTACTATGTGTAAATAAAAGTGTTATTGTTTCTATAAATTTTAAAGTCAAATCCACTCATCATTCAAATAGGTACTAATTTGTTCAACAAGTATAAAAATAACAAATGAGTAATTGTTAAAATAATAAATCCTTGTAAAACACCATTAAAATGATAAATCTATTTTCCTACAAATTTTATTTAGCCCCTGTTTGATTCCCATTTTTGGGGTAAATATGTATTATGAAATAGTAATTTTTTGAAAAATGTGTGGTTAAAAGTAAAGATTTTATTTGAAATACGTGTATAATTATTTTATTGGAGAATTTGTGATTGCAAATGAGTTTTGAAATAATGTATTAATAAAAAAAAGGGGGTCAAACGGGACTTTAATTACTCATAATCACGTAAATGCGCACATATGCAAATATATAGACACATGCCTAAATATATACATATAAATACATATAAGGTGTATATGCATAGACATATAAGGTGTATATGAATAGACATATACATACATGCATAGACATATTCAGGCACATGTAATCTGCACACACTCATCTATACATGCAATATATATATATACCCAGTCAACGGCTTACTCTTTTTATATGGCGTGTTCGGTCGTGCTTAAAATCTAATTAAAATTGAAAATATAGTATTATTGAATCCCACTCGTCTAATAAAATTCAATAATAACGACTAGTTTTCAATTTTAATCTGATTTTAATCTCCATCGAACACGCATATATAATGAAGTAAAAACATTATTTTAAATTTTTAATACTAATCTATTAAAATGACACGATTGCATTTCAATATAAAATTCAACTATTGAAGGAAAGCACTAATAAAATTTTCATACAACACATATATACTCAGATAACTTGCACGGCATTTTATGTAATATGAAATAAAATTTATTATTTTAAATTGCTAATTAATTGAAATGTAAAGGTTGTTTTTGAATATAAAATTCAATAATTATGTAAAATTCAATTAGAATTTCATACCTTATCACCAACAATAAATTTTCAGTATGCAAGCATAGGTTATGTATTTCATGGGTATGATGGAGCCAATATTCAAGCGTAAGGAGGTGAACAATTTTAGGTATGAAACTTAATTTTTAGTTTAATCACACTCAATTTGGCGTTGATTTTGGTAATTCATCTTACTATCTATTATTTATCCTTTTAACTTACTTATATCATTTACCATTTATGTGTGTGTGTGTTTTATTAAAAGAAAGAACAAGAGAGAAAGAATACAAGTCAATAGACTTGTGTATTATAATGATAATCAAACCCATATATTTATAGGGAAGGATTAGGGATACAATCATAATAATTTCTATAGATACAAGGATACAATTATCATTTAATAATAAACTTATCATTTACGACACTCGCCCTTGAATGACACATTACAAAATATCAGCCTCGTTAAAATTTTATTTGATAAAAATTCAATGGGACAAAAAAATCAAACGAATGAAAAAGAGTACAGTTATTTTGGAGCATTAAAGATAAATGTTGGCTCATTAAAACTTTGGTAGGAAAACCAATGGGATAAAACCTAAGTGAAGGGAAAGAATACAGCTACTCCCCTAATATTGATCACTGAAAATCTTTGAGTCGACATATTTCAATGTGTGAACCAATTTGTTGAATATAGATGGTGACAATGCTTTTATAACTAAATCAGCCACATTGTCACTTGAGCGAATTTGTTGAATATCGATGTCATCATTCTTTTAAATCTCATGTGTATGAAAGAATTACGGAGAAAAATGTTTCGTCCTGTCACCTTTAATATAGCCTCCTTTGAGTTGAACGATACAAGCAGCATTGTCTTTATACAAAATTGTTGGACTATCTTTTATTTAAGTTAACCCGCATAATACTTAGATATGATGAGTCATGTTCCTCAATCATACACATTCTTAGCCTATTTTATGGATTGCAATAATTTCAGAATGATTTGAGGATGTTGCTGTGAAGGATTGCTTCACAGATCTCCATGATATAGATATTCCTCCCTGTATAAACACATATCCTATTTGTAATTTAGCTTTATGTGGGTCACGAAATAACCTACATCTCATATCCCATTAAAGAAGTCCTGACTTTTGAGAATAAAATAATCACAAATTAATAGTACCCTTAAGGTAACGAAAATTATATTTAACACCATTTCAATGTCTTTATGTTGGTGTAGAGTTATATCTTGCAAGGAAATTTACAGAAAAAAGCTATGTCAGGTCTAAATGCAGTTTGAAAGATAAGTTAATGTACCAATTGCACTAAAATATGGTACCTAATCAAGAACATTTTCTCCATATTCAAGTGGACGAAATGAATATTTTTTCACATCAAGTGGTCAAACAACCATATGTGATTCCCATGGAAGTGCATTATCCATATAAAAGCATTTTACGACTTTTTCTGTATATGTAGATTAATGAACAAATAATTATTCTGGAAAATGTTCAATTTGCAACACGAGATAGAATTTGATTTTCTCATATCTTTTATCTCAAATTCATTTTTCAAATAATTTGTAATTTTGTTGAGCTCTTCAGAAATTCCAATTAAATTTAAATCAACAATTGCAAATCCGATATTTGTTTTGTTTATGAAAACAAATGGGCGGACATCGTCATTTTTATAACACTCTTTCAACAAATATTCGCTAAGACGATTATACGACATGCATCCGGATTATTTCAATCCATTTAATCTATGACACAATAGTTCCTGTGACCATGATCACGAGATAAGAAACTTCATGAAGAACGGGTTGTACCTTTGAAAAATGTCACAGATATTTATGAGGTATGATTTTCATTTAGATATGATTAGGAGTAGTATCTAATGGTTAAGAAAGCTGGTCCTGATGGAATTTTTCATCCATCAGAATTTAAAGATACATGTATTTAATGAATAAAAATAGGGAAGCAATGGAGTGTACAAGATTCAGGGAACTAAATTAAAATACACATCTATTGTTTGCTTGACTAGGAGAGATGGAAGAGTTTACTAGTGAAGAAAAGAAAATACGACGAGAAGCTACTTTAATTTTCAATTATTTGGTTTAGATGAGATACGAGATTGAATGGAATTTGCTTTTCTAGTTTAGTATCTGGTAATATTCTTTTTAGTGGAAGAGAAGAAACTTAAAATACATTCCCAAGCCTACTCCTTCATAGTTGGATCATGTCAAGTTTGGGAAGATGCATTTGAGGGAGCTATCCATTTTTATATCTTATACCGCTTTCCCCAGAAAGACAACAATCAATCCTATGGTAGAACATAAGAGACTTTCATTGATCTCCACTACGGTCAACTTCATTCATAGCTTGATCGGTTGTTCCTTAAGGATGACCAAGGCTGAGGCGGTGATCAACATGCCGAAAACTTGAACATACCTGAAGTTTCTTGGCAGCTTCTTCTTGGTGCAAAAAAGCTTTTGATTGACCCCTATGCATAAGAAAGGACTTTTATTGCCTTTTCTACCGCCCTCTCGCTCAAATTTGCTACCATGAATATGAATGGAAAGGGCAGGCCTAAATGGAATTGTCCTCCATATTTGCTCCATATTAACTTGGCTTAGATCTTGGGTGATTAGGAGAATGGTCTACTTTGTCAAGTAGGTAAAAAATAGACATTGAACCAGTTTGCTTCTTTTATTTCCCAATCATCTCAAACATGGATGTATTACCTTTTCAGGTTGTTCTATTCTTCCCTTTTCGATATATAAATCAATCTTAAGATATATTCTCCTCTCTTACTCCTCCGAACCATATATTATTGTTGACTTTCGCTGTGTCATTCAAGATATTGAATGCATTTCCCACGATATACAAGGGCCAGTATAATATGATGGAAGTATAATGATTCCACTTGGATGGATTACATTTTCTAGCCTGTGACCTTATATGCTGATTAATAATAACCTCAAATTCAATCTACAATTGGAACTTTCGTGTTTTGTCTTATATAATTCCCTATATTTTCTTAAATCTCATTTATATCTAGTCACTCGTGATTTATTAAACAAGTGATTGTGAAACAATCATCTACGAATGCTCTTTGTTATTTGTTGAACCTCGAAATATAATCAACGAAGCCAACCAACTAATAGCGAAGCGCAAGCACAAAGCAATACGAGCGGAAATAAAAGTGTAAAAAGCTCGCCAAAAGTAGACAAACCTTCCCCCCATCCAGACTGGCTACGAACTGTTAATAAAATACACCTAGTCCAACAAATAAACCGTGATACACTTAACAGAATCAATTAAGAGTTAGCTAATAGAAGGCTGCCATTTATCTTAATCCCTAAATGACCAAATTACCCCAAACCTTGGAGAGAAAACTATTAGTACCCCCGCTTTTAAAGAGGAAAGGCATGCAACTCAAATATATTCCTCCTAAATAAACATTTCCCCTCTTACTCCATGTTTGAGCACAAGAACTAGTAAGTTAGGAGGTGAAAATTCTAGCTAGGTGAGAAGATTTGTTGATCTGATTACTATTGTTAACAAATTGGCATCGTCTGTGGTAAATAAAGTAACCCACGAAACTCTGTTATAGGTAAAAGAAACCTTGAAATCATTGAAAGCTAAGAAGATGAACCAAGTTGAAGAAAAACCAAAAGAAATGAAAGCATCAGAAGTATAGGTTGGGGGAATGTAGAGATTGTCCTGTAAATAGTGACTCTAATCTTGAAAGGCAACAAGAGGAAACTCCGGCATGAATAAAAGTCGACATTTCTCCCACACAACATCGCTGCTTGTAGAAGAAAATGCCTATGACTAAAACCACACAGGAGATGGCAGAGAGCTTAAAGGCACTGATAACGGAGAATTCCTCTTTGTGGGCAAAAATAGAGAACACAATGGTTAGCTTGCGAAAAATGGATTGGATCTAGCTAATAATTCCTTCTGCAACGATAATAGCAGCTTACATGTGTCAGAAACTTGTGATAGTACACCGGAGAGGTAGCACAAGTGGAGGCGCAAGAATAGGCCTGCTAGAGAAAGGTTTTCAGAAGAAGTTACCTCACGTGAAAGAAAGTATAGTCATTGGAAAGACCGAAGAATAGATAGTTTGATCAATACTTCTTGTAACCGTCATATATATGAGGAATTTGAGAATCGACCTTCAAGGTCTTATGAGTTAGATGATGATGATGAGTATCTACATTTCTCTAGGGAAATCAAAGAAAAACTAGTGTAGACAAATTTGTTCGCCCAATTATGAAAAAAATACAGTGGTAAGGGTGAACCTATGTACCACTTGGGTGAGTATATGACTCAAATGTACTTGAAGAAGGCAAGCCCTACGCTCAAGTGCCATGGCTTTCATTTGACACTGGATGGATCTACCAAATGTTAGTATAGCAAGCTATCGCTAGGGTCGATCCCAAGTTGTCCACAGTTGAAACAAGCCTTCCTAAAAGTGTAGCTAGTAGGATGAGACAAGCCACGACTACAAGGCTAACTGACTTGAGGAATAAGGAGGTTGAATCCCTTAAAAGCTACTTTGAGCAATTCAATGCTGAGTTGATCGCTTGCAAAATTATATCTGACGAGAAGGCTCGAGATGACTTGTTGAACGGCCTGCTGATGGAGTCTCCCTTCTGGTATGATATCCGAAACAAGAATCCAACTATCTACCATAAATTTGTGAACTAGATACAAAACAAAATCTAGACGAAGGATACCATAGAGAATTGAAAAAAAGATATTAAAAAAAAAAAAATCAAACAATCCACAATCCAAATTTTGTGAATAAGATAATAATAATAATGAATTTCCTTTTCTTTTATACATCGAATTTGTTCCCTCAAAACTAGATCAAGAACTCATCCATAACTCGAACTCATCAAGAACTGTTTTTCTCTTCTTTTTTATCTTTTTATGTCCATAGAAATATTTTATAATAGACATATTAAAGTAATCAACAATCCAAAATCAATACAAGATGAAACTTTAAATTAGTTGAGTAATAATGGAATCTGATAATAGATTTTCACATAGATAAACAACTATTTTCTTTAAACTGTAAAATAATAACAATGAAAATTTATTAAGAAAATATTATTCATAAAAAAGTATAGTCTAATGAAATAACAAAGAACTTGATAAGAAAACTACCATGAATTAAATGTATTAAGAAAAATTAAGATATGATCTTTGACATTATAATTTTTTTTTTATGAAAACTACTATTTCTGGAGTGCATCTCTTAATCTATTCATTTTTCTTCAACCAGCCAATTAGCTTTGCATACTTACGGTTAATTAGTTGCAGAAAAGAAGATAAAATATCAAGGGTCAATTAGCTGGTTTTATTTAATTATGGGGCCGGTTCGATCGGTTAATTTTTTAACCAAATTTCATAACTTTTCTCCATTGAAATTTTAAGGGACTAAAAATTTGAACACTTGACTTCTAGCTAACTAGAATATAAACTTACCACCAAAGCAAGCAACACTTTGTTGTCCATTTGTGTGATAAATCATATCTAACCTATAAACAATTTGTTGTCTTCTAAAAATATTTTTAATAAAATTAGTCCAATATTTTCATTCATTTTGTAATATCAAGTAATTATTTTATATGCTTATTTTGTTTGAAATACACATAAATTATTGGTCAATAACTAATAAATGATTTGTACATCACAAAAAGGGAAAATATAATATACAAAATTATAAAATCAAAATCTAACCATTATCACTAATAAATGAGTTCCAAAAATCTTTAATTTAAAGGTATAAAAATAATTAGTAACAAATAACTTGAAAAATTTAATCGTCTCAAAAAATAAATAAATTATAGTTTAAAATTTTTTAGATAATTTTGAAGTAATGACCCACCGGTCCGACCAATAACCCGATGACTCAATACCTTGACCGAGTTAATGTCCGGGTCGGGTCTAATAACTATACATGTAACAATCAGAAGATCTAATCAAGTTTATAATTTCACACCAAAATTGAAAAACAAGAAAAATATCTTTAAAAAAATAAATTCAAGAAAGCATAAAATTTAAAGTAAAAAAAAATAAAAAATCATACCCATTAGTATTCAAGTCAAAGATGTAAGCGTAAGTTAGAGAATTTATAGAGGGTTGAACTAGGGGGATGCAGAATTTGGGATGATTAAAAAAAAAAAGATTATTAAATAAAAGGTCCAAACAGAAAAGAATAAAAAAAAAAGGCACGGCGAAAATGGAGAGAAAAATGAAGAGTCCGTCCGAAACGAGAAAAAATAAAAAAATTAAATAAAAGGTCACGAATGTATTAAAAAACTTTTTATGCTTTGAAAAATATAAATTTTTTTATGAATTATTTTATAAATTTAATACATATAGTAATTTTTTTTTTCTATGGGGGCCCTCATCAAGGCGGAGCCTCAAGCGATCGCCTACCTTCTCTATAGTCATGGCCGTCACTGCAATCTAGATCAAATCGAAACTATCTTTAAAAGCTTGGAGTATGAATACTATAAATTTAAAAAAAAAAAATCACTTTGAAAACAGGGTTTCAATACTTGTATAGAATTGACAAACAACAACACAAACTAATTTATTTATTTTCCAATAATTGGTGAGTGAATATTGATTTGTCAAATATTAGAGATGAAGGACGGGATTTGCCTATGACATTTGGTGAGAGATTGAGCAAGATGATACCGCAATCAAAGAAGATCGTGAACCCTTGGAGTTGATAATCAATTATATTTCCAAGTTACGAAAACAATTAGTAAACTTATTCTCTTTTTATGTCTTAGTGTTTAATTTTTGAAAAATCGATTACTCGACAACCCAACATTCCCACTAGATTCATGTAAAAAACGATTCCAGGGGAGGAAAAGAAATGACGGTTTCACACATCCATCAAAGGAGTAGAATGTTAAATAGCGATAATGTATATTATGATCCTCACGTAGTGGTAATTGATTTATATAATATGAATAGCCTCAAGATGTTACTGATCTACTTTACTTGACCATACGTACCAATGGTCTATATTTGATCCATGCCAAATCTTAAAATGACATAATAATTAAGAACCGTTACTCATAGTAGAAATTCGAAAAGAAACGGGCACCCAATAAATGAACAAGTACACAATGCCTTCCAATTAGGAGAATGCACCTCTAATTATGGAAAGTGTACACTGTGGGGTTGAAATCTGTGTACATTTTATTGAAGTTCAGAAAGTGTTGGATGGGAAAGTATATTTTTTTAAAATGTCCATCATGTGTCGTCACGTAGTTTAATGTAAAAAATGTACATGTAACATGATTGTTATAAATTAATGATAGTGGGGACCACATGACATATTAAAAAAAAAATCTGTAAAAGAGAGTGAAAAATGGAAAGGCGGTTGTCCTCTTTCTCTCATTCTATCACATAGACACGAAGGCACCAAGAGCAAAAACAAAAATTAAGAGGAAAAATGGTAAAAGAAACCTGGGAAGAAGCATCACTAATTTTCGGTTGGGAGATATTTAAGTTTCTTGCTAGGAACTAATTCTCTGTTTTGGCTACAATACAAGGTCAGAAGGAGAATTTTAATTTAAAAATCTGTTAGTGTTTATAAATGTAGATACATACAGCCAGAAATCGGTAGGAGAAAATAGATGGTAAATGGACTAAAAGGAAAAAGGGGCTGGCAGAATCTGTTCGTGTATTTTGATTTTTGAGTTACAATTGGTATTCAATGCATAATTAAAGAAGAAAAATACTTCTTGTATCACTATTTATAGTGGATAAATTTAATTAAAACTATTATAATTTCTTCACCACTTAAATGGTTGTAATTATGTAATATGGGTTAATGGAAAAAATTAAAAAAGGAATATTTTTTATTTATTTGGTGAGATTAATTTTGACTCACATCACGTCATCTTTTGTTGTTAAATAAATCTATAAATTGTGATATATATGTAGCACAATCACATTTTGCTTCATGTTTCAATTACAGAAAATTATTTCTACCCAATTAGAAAGGGATTGGAACTGGAACGTGTTTGGCCAACAAGTGATGAGGTGGAATTGAAATGGGTTAGCTATAGCCGCTTGCTAGAGTTCGTTATGACCCACTCTTATGAACAAACGGGCTTTGTATAAGGGTTTTTATATCACTTCAGTTGATATTTTTTCACGAAATAAGAAATTCAGTGTTTCACTAAAAAGCTCAGGTATGAGAAAAGGAAAATAAGAGCGCTTAATGAGGAGACAAGACTCGAGAAGAGGGCTTTGGGATCCAATTCAATGTATTGTGGAGCTTTGGGCAATGTACGGGAAGTGCTTAGCCCTTTGGTGGCAGTCTACACCCGTATGACAAGATCACGGTACATTCACAGTTAGTATGCTTAAAGAATTACTGTTATTAATTGCTTCAAGTGCCCTTTGAAAGTACGCATTTCGACCCAAACTACATCTAGAGGGAGGTGAATATGTGTAAATGCGAAATTAAAAAATTATAATTAATAGCAACAAGTTACTAATTAATTATCTCTAGTTGATTAAGCATACAATACGATTATTCTATGTTTGAATACCGCATAATATAATAACAGTAAATAAAACAATAAATAACGCACGGTATGATCACGGAGAAACCCTAACTTTGTAAAAATTTCGGGCACTTTGCCAGTCAACAATCCATTATAAACGATTTATAACTTACAATCTACCAGATTAGACGACAACACATACTATCTAATTTCATGACTGTAATTCCAACAATTCTCCTGGATTCTGTGCTCCTGCACCACTCCCAACTGCAGATTCCAAAGCTCTCCTGGATTGCGCTCTCCTAACTTTTTGAAATCGTCTATCTCCTATGGATTCACGAAGAACACTGCATTCTTCAATGACTGGAACTCCAGTTACCTTCCCTCAATCTTCAGAAACTCCGATAGATATGTAGGAAGCAGCAATTTGATATTTGAATTGTGAAATTAATGTTTTGGGTAACTAATTTAGTAACTCATCAATTATCAGTAAGTTAGTAGGTATCAAATTGTCCATAGTTAGAAATTTATGTCCTTTTTCTAATACCTTTTTTTATTCCATGTGTAGAAGGTCATTTTAGTATTCTATGGAACTCGAAATATAAAGAAGTATATCATCAGGCATACACATTCAAACATATTAAACTCTTAATGAACTGTAATATAATTCCAAAACCACTTGAATTTTTGACTTATACAATTCAACATGACAACTATATCATGTTGCCGAGTTCCATTACGATATTTTACTACAAAACTATAGTTTTGGGTCATTCACCATGTGATCTAAAAACTATGCCTATACACAAAATCTTGGTCTTGTTGCTTAGTTACGTTTTTACGCTTTTTTTTTTTTTTTTAAACATAGGCCTGCTTAGACTCGTAAAAGCTTGTAACTTGGCCTTTTCCACCTAACCATGGTTTGCACTCTTTAGAACATTGTACCATGTTTTAATTGAAATGAGGGTCCCAAACTTTTGCTCATTTCATAGTTATGTCCTCAATTTTTTCATTGTATTTTACTTCTCAACCCATTAATTAGCACAATTTGTCCATGGTGATGGCCAAAAAATTCATTAGGAGGATAAATATAAATCTTGAACAAAATAGTTTCCTCAAACTCATAGAATATTTAGACAGAAACCGTCTTCTTAGATAAGATATCTTAATGAGATGAAAAAATTCGGGAATTTAAGTACGAAAAAGAGCAAAAAGTGAAAATCTTCATTACAATTAAAATACGGTGCAATTAATGTATATAATTGTCCATTTAGAAATCCAAAAGCAGTGCACACAATTGTTTTCATCTCTCTTTAATCATATGCAATTATTTGTAAAAAATATCTGTTAGACAAAAATAATTTCTAAAATGCTTTACTTATATTAAATTATGTTAAGGGATAGAATCTTATATCGAATAAAGATGAAAACATAGACCAATTAATAAAGGGCTGGGTTACTCCTCTTAATAAGGTTGACCTTTTAAGATAGAATCCCAATTCTTAATATGGTATCAGAGTCCATTAAACTCTAACGAGCAATTCGATCCGGTTAAGACTCCAAAAGTGCGCATACGAATTTCAAAATTGGTCTGCTCAATCAAGTCACCATCTTGCGGTGGCATATTAAGGGATAGAATCTCACATCGAATAAAGATGAAAATATAGACCAATTAATAAAGGGTTGTGTTACTCCTCTTAATAAGGTTGACCTTTTAAGATGGAACCTCAATTCTTAACTTAGGGAGAAAAATCTACTCGGGGGATCCGAAACAGAGAGAGAGAGAGAGAGAGAGAGAGAGAGAGAGAGAGAGAGAGAGAGAGAGAGAGAGAGAATGATTTAATTGAACCAAATCAAGAGAAAATAAAAACACGGGTCACTTGTTATTGCTCCAGTTAGGTGACTTATCCGGTAGAGAGAGAAGTATGTATCAATAATTGAGTTGGAATCAAATTGTTCTTTACGAGACATTGGGACCCTTTTTAATTGAAAGTCGCTTGAATGCATTGACTAAAAGTTTAAGGTCGTGTTCGATCGTGTTTAAAATCCAATTAAAATTGAAAATATAGCCGTTATTGGGTTTTACTAGTATAATAAAAGTCAACAATAACAGCTAATTTTTCAATTTTAATTCCTACCGAACATGCCCTGAAAAAGTATAAAGAATACATGTTATTGCCAGCGGATTGAATGGACATGAAAATCTGCTATATTTTCTTTCTTCAATAATTCAATCTTTTGCTTAATGTTTACGGAAAATCTTTACATGTGGTTGCTGGTGGATTGAATTGACAAGTCACAAAAAAAATAAGATATGTTAATGAGATGAAACAATAGAGAAATTTCGTTACAGTTAAAATATAGTAAAATTAAAAGTAAGGGACACAATTATTTTCATAACTCTTTAAGGGCCAAACGGGGCTTAAGAAATCTGAAATCGTGATTTTCTCCACTACAAGTTGGAAAGTGACAGGAACCATAGGCATTTCATCCATTTTTCTTGCTTTGGAATTGGAATTAGGATTTGAATTATACTGTGTATGGTTTAGTTGGCAGAGAGAGAAACGTAAATGAGTATGTCTCAAATTGTCCTTAGCCAGACAATTTGGCCCTTCTCTAATAATAGATGCAATTGAGTCATTCAATTTGTGTTCCCGTTTTAAACAGAGAAAAAAAATCATTCACACACAAACAACTCCACTTTGGAATCTGTATCCACCTATCTCTCTTTCTCTACCTCCCGAAATCAGTCAATAACTCACACCAAATTTGTTGTTTATACAAAGGGAATGAGATGTAGTGACTAATGCTAGGTAGATATCAATATTCAATAATTTAAATTTAAGAATCATTTGCAAGTAACCATGTAAGTTGGGGCCCTTTCTAATTGAGTTGGCAAAGAAATACGCATCTATAATTGAGTTGGTAAAGAAATACGACTAAGATTTCATGTATTTTGGTGTCGTGTGCACGTAGTTCAAGGACTGTATACTTTAGAATGAAGAAAATGCTGCCAAATTCAGTGGAACAGAGTACTTCGATCCATGTCCTTTTTTTCCCCAGTCTCAATTCCCCTGAAATAAGAGTTCCAAACAAATTATTGATTTGGGCGTCTTTCACTATGGACCGACCTACATGAGAAGGATTGAAATGATTTCATAATTTGGGCATTTAGGTACTAAACTTCACTTTGACGTCTAATGTATACACATACATTTTAACAACTAGGACCTCTTAGTCTCGTAGAAGCTTGAAACTTGCCCTACCATCTATACCCTAGCCACGATTTACATTTTTAGAGCACTGCACCATATTTTAATTGAAATGATGGTCTTCAGCTTTTGCTTATTTCGTAGTTATGTCCCCAATTTTTTCCATCATATTTTGCTTCTCAACTTTTTATTAATTAGCACACTTCGTCTGTGTTGATTGGCAAAATATTCATTAGAAGGGAATAAATATAAAAGTTTGACAAAATATTTTTCTCATGCTAATAGAATATTTAGACATATTCCGTCATTATAGATAAGATATGATACTAGGACGAAAAAAGTCGAGAACACAATTATGAAAATGAGCAAAAATTGAAAACTTTCATTACAATGAAAGTATAGTGAAATCAACTATAAATGTGGACACAATTATTTAAATAACTCTTTTAACCGTACTTTTTTATTATCACCCATTAAGAAATCCAAAAGTAGTGGACAAAATCTTTTTCATTACTCTTTAATCATACTTTTTCCCTAATTTTTTAATCATATGGGCACTAAGGTAGACATTGCTAAAATCTCTTCTTCCAATGTCATCAAATTCGCTAGTTTATGCTAATGGAAATGGATGTAATGACTAATGGTTCAAGTATCATAATTCATTATTAATTTTGGGTAACTAATTTAGTAATAAAAAAGATGATGATTTTAGACTAACTTCTCCACAGGCGTGGGCATTTCATAGACATTTTACTTGCTTTGAAATTGGAATTTGAATAATGTGGTGTATGTCGAATCCAACAAATAATAAATGCTTGCTCTTTTGAAATATAAGCTGCAGCAAGGGTGAGCAAGATCGTATCCACAGAAATTACTTAAATTTAATTTGTTTTAATCATCCCCAAATTTAACAAAATCCTCTAATTACATAAGGGGTACCTCTAAGATATTATATTCTCATTCCTTTTGGAAAATATTTATAGTCTTCCAAGCATTCCTTCACAAAAATCCCGCCTATTAGTCTTGGGCCGTTAAGGTCAATAAGGTGTGCCCACGCTTTAAGAAAAGTTTGCTTAAGCATTGTGTACTTTTTTCTTTTTCTTTTGAACTTCAATTCTGCTTTCCAAAACTTGTGAAATGGAGTCCAATTTGATCCAACTCCTTCATATGACCCTTAAAACACAAAATACAACCAAAATTAAAAACTTGAGCGATCGTAATCATCAAAATATGAGGAAATATAACAAATTAAATAGCTATTATGCATTCTATCAGTATGATTTAGTCGGTATAGAGAGAAATGTAGAATTCAATTATCAATAAATAAGTAGGTATCAAATTGTTTAGAAAGTTGACATCTTTGATTGCTCATTATATTTTAAAATATTGGATTTAGACCATTAAACTTCTCAAAGTGTCAGAGTTACTAACTGAAATCACTTCCATTTTGTGTCCATGAAAGTAAGGTGTTTTTGATTGCTTATTATATTTTGACATACGTTTTTTATTGCTCACTATACTTTTATATGTTATACTTTTCAAAGTGACGGGATAATATTGAATTGTGCGTTTTTTTATTTCGTATATAATATTTGTTATTATGTGTTTAGAAAATTCTTTCTAGGTTGAACATTTTATTAAACTATTTTGCTGGTGGAATGTATACGGGGCACAATCAAATAAAACTCAATTACCCTTTTTTACTGATAATTTTATTTAAATTGTGTTTAATTGGGTATCTATATTTTGATTTGATTTCACTTAAAGTGATTTCGTCCAAACATAACTATTTGAAATGTTATGTCCTTTTTTCTAATACAAGGGGAGCTTTAGCTTCAAAGGGAGAGGAAGAGTCAGTTCAGTAGGGAGTGAAAGTAAAGGCATATCTTATATGGAATGTTCGGAAGGTAATGGGCGAGGAAGGGTAGCCCTTTGCCAAAGACTCTTTGAATCAGAATTGTCTTCTTCTGAATCAGGGGAAACCCTTCAGACTTGTTTTCATTTGACTGCGACAACTCCCAGGGTTCACTAAAACAGGAGGTACTCCGCGAAAGACTATTGACTGACCTGTCGAGCTGATCCGACACCAAGTGGGCCGCACCTCTGAGGACTCAATATGAAAGAGAAAGGTGTTCCTTTAACCCCGAAAGTAGTCCGGTTTCTCTTTTTTATTCCATGTGTAGAAGATCATTTTAGTATTATATAAAACTCGAAATATAAAGAAGTATATCATCAAGTATACACATTCGAACATATTAAACTCTTAATGAACTGTAATATAATTACAAAACCACTTGAATTTTTGACTTACACAATTCAACATGACAACTATATCACGTTGCCAAGGTCCATTATGATATTTTACGACAGAACTATAGTTTTAGCTCATTGCACCATGTGTTCTAAAAAGTATGCCTATATGCAAAATCTTGGTCTTGTGTTTTTACAATTTTTTTTACACATGGGTCCGCTTAGACTCATAAAAGCTTGTAACTTGGCTTTTCCACCTAACCATGATTTACACTCTTTAGAACACTGCACCATATTTTAATTGAAATGAGGGTCCCAAACTTTTGCTCATTTCATAGTTATGTCCTCAATTGTTCAGTGTATTTTACATCTCAACCCATTAATTAGCACAATTTGTCCTTGTTGATGGCCAAAAAATTCATCAGGAGGATGAATATAAATTTTGAACAAAATATTTTCCTCAAACTAATAGAACATTTAGACAGAAAGAGTCATGAGATGAAAAACTTCGGGAATATAAGTACGAAAATAAGCAAAAATTGAAAACCTTCATTGCAATTAAAATATGGTACGACAAGTGTGGGATGTATATAATTATCCATTTAGAAATCCAAAAGTAGTGGACACAATTTTTTTGTCTCTCTTTAATCATACACAATTATTTGTAGAAAATATCTGTTAGACCAAAATAATTTCTAAAATGTTTTACTTATAAATGTTAATTACGTAAAAAATAATTAGGGAGAAAAATCTACTCGGGGGATCCGAGAGAGAGAGAGAGAGAGAGAGAGAGAGAGAGAGAGAGATGATTTAATTGAGGCAAATCAAGAGAAAACACAGGTCACTTGTTATTGCTCCGGTTAGGTGACTTATCTGGTAGAGAGAGAAGTACGTATCAATAATTGAGTTGGAATCAAATTGTTCTTTGCCAGACATTGGGACCCTTTTTAATTGAAAGTTATTGAACGCGTAAATGACTCCGACTAAAAGATTAAAAAACTATAAAGAATACATGTCATTGCTAGTGGATTGAATGGAAAAGACATGAAAATCTGCTACATTTTCTTTCTTCAATAATTCAATCTTTCGGTGAAAGATGATGAATGTTTGTGGAAAATCTTTATATGTTAATGAGATGAAGTTCGTTACAATTAAAATAAGGGACACAATTATTTTCATAACTCTTTAAACATACTTTTATAATATCACTCATTAGGAAATCTAAAAGTAGTGGAAACAATTATTTTCTTAGTTCTTTAATTATACCTTTTTTTTTTCTATTTTTTTAATCAAATGAGACACTAAGGTGAACACTGTTAAAATCTCCACTTGCAATGTTAGTTTATGCAAATGAAAATGGATGTGGTACCAATTCATAAAGTTATGGTAACTAATTTAGTCCCTATTTGACAACTATTTTTCGAACAAAATGAGTTTTTGAATAGTAACTTTTGAAGAATTTATAGTTAGAAAGTAGAAAAAGTTTTGAATTTACACGAAAATATTTTATTGTGAGAATGCAAAGTTGAAAATGAGTGCGAAAAAAATAGTTTTAAAAGAATGGTTACCAAATAGAAGCTTTAGTATTAAGTAATCATGATTTTAGACCAAATGGAGCCTTTAGTATTAAGAAATCTGAAATCGTGATTTTAGACTGATTTCTCCACTACAAGTTGGAAAGTGGCAGGAACCATAGGCATTTCGTCCATTTTTCTTGCTTTGGAATTGGAATTAGGATTTGAATTATACGGTGTATGGTTTAGTCGGAAGAGATAGAAACGTAAACGAGTAGGTATCAAATTGTCCTTTGCCAGACAATTGGGCCCTTCTCTAATAATAGATGCAATTGAGTCATCCAATTTGTTTGTGTTCCCTTCTTAAACAGAGAAAAAAAAAATCATTCACACACAAACAACTCCACTTTCTACAACGTTTTAGAAAAACTTAATTAAGTTAAAAATAATTAGGAAGAAAAATCTACTCAGGGATTCGAAATAGAGGAGAAAAAAGCGATTTAATTGAGGCAAATCAAAAGAAAATAAAAACACAGGTCACTCGTTGTATCTAATAATCTCGGTCAAATATTCTTGAAATGTCACAACTTTGTTGTTTATACAAAGGGAATGAGATGTAGCGACTAATGCTAGGTAGATATCAATATTCAATAATTTAAATTTAAGAATCATTTGCAAGTAACCATGTAAGTTGGGGCTCTTTCTAATTGAGTTGGTAAAGAAATACGCATCTATAATTGAGTTGGTATCAAATTATTTTTTGCAAGACGTTGGAGCCATTTCTAAATGAAAGTTAGTGCACCAAAAAAAAAGTACCAATAATTGAATTGGAATCAAATTATTGCAGGTGAGACATTGGGGGCCCTTTGTAGTTGAACATTATTGCACGCGTAAATAGCTTGGACTAAAAGAGTGGAGAAGTATGACAATTACATGTGATTGCTGGTGGATTGAATTGACAAGTCCCACAAAAATCAGCAATATTCTTGGAAATTTGATGAATATTGGTGGGGAGAGAGAGAGATAAATATAATTAGTAGAAGAAAAAATAATAATTTTAATCATGGCTCTAAGTTTGGTAGAAGGTAAAAGAAAGGGAAATTTTAAAAGAATAAAAAATAAATATTAAAAATAAATTATTTGTACAAGTCTCCCAAAATCTTGGGGTGAGAGAGAAATTTTGAGATTTTATTTTTGTACTTTTCTTAAAAATTAGTACTCCAAAGAATTTTTTAAAAATCTTTAAAAGTCATTAATATTTTGAATACATCAAAATTTATAGAGGTTTCTAAAAAAAATTAATTGAATACACCGTGACTTTTAGAGAGTCAAATATTCTACATTGAATATTTTTAAAATTTAATAAATTCCAAAAAAACTTTAAAAATCTCAATTAAATACACCCTCATAAGGTGAACATTGTTAAAATCTTCGATTGCAATGTCATCAGATTCGTTACTTTATGCTAACTAAAGTGGATGCAGTGACTAATGATTTAAGTATCTTAATTCTTTACTTTATGCTAAGGAAAAGTGGATTGACTAATGGTTTAAGTATCATAATTCTCTACTCTATGCTAACGGAAGTGGATGTAGTGATTAATGGTTTGAGTATCATAATTCAATACTTTATGATGGAAGTGGATTTAGCGACTATTTAAGTATTATAATTCTTTACGTTATCCTAAAGGAAGTGGATGTAGTGACTAATGATTTAAGTATCATAATTCTTTACTTTATGCTAACGGAAGTGGATGTAGTGACTAATGGTTTAAGATCCAATTTGAAACTATTAAAATGAGTTTTTTTTGGGGGAAAAAATGAGTTTTGAAATAGTGATTTTTCTATAATATGTGGTTAAAAGTAGGAAAACGTTTTGAATTTATATGCAAAATATTTTGTCGTAAGCATGTGTAATTAAAAATGAGCTTGAGAAAAAAGTATTATTTAAATGATTGTCAAAAGTATCATAATTCTTTACTTTATGCTAACGGATGTGGATGCAGTCACTAATGGTTTTAAGTGTCATGATTCTTTACTTTATGCCAACAGAAGTAGGAGTGTGTTTGATAGAGATTAAAATCGGATTAAAATTGAAAAACTAACCGTTATTGTTGACTTTTATTAGATGTAGTGGTTGGAGTTGGATAGGCCTTTGTTTGGTTTTGGGACTTGTTTGGTTATTGTGGTAGCTCTTGCTTAGGCATAAGAAACACTTAAATTCTCTGTGGAGGGCATTGCGTTGGAGGTAAATCCTCCTTGTATCCGTTTGCTACTTTGATGATCGATGAAACTGTTATTTTTTCAAAAAAAGAAGTACATGTAGTGATTAATGGTTTAAGAATCATAATTTGTTACTTTAAAGTTGAGTAAAGAATTTGCTTACCCTTTTTAAACAGAGAAAAAAAATCATTTACATCACAAAACAACTCCACCTTGCAATCTGTATCCACCTCTCTCTCTCTCTCTCTCTCTCTCTTTCTCTACTTCCCGAAATCAATCAATCACTCACACCAAATTTCCTGAGCAAGAAAAAATGGAAGCTGTAGCTATTGAAGGCATAAAATTTATACTGGAGAAGTTGTTAGCTGTAGCTGCTGAAGAAATCAATCTTGTGCGTGGTTACAAGAACGAACTAACAAACCTACAAAAATACTTGGAAAAGGGTTGCCAAGACTTGGAAGATGCTGCGAGGCGCGAAATCAATGACGGGGATGTTAAAAGCTGGCTCAAGGACCTCAAAGATGTTGCATATGATGTCGACAATGTTGTGGACGAGATCAAATATGAAGGTTTGCGTCGTACAATAGAGACCCAGGACGAGATTAAGCCAAAGGGATGTTTAAACTTCCCTTGCTGTACTACTACCACTTTGACATTTCAACGGGAGATGGCTCACAAAATCAGGGGCATAAATGCCGACTTCAAAAGGATAAACAACGAAGCTGATAGCCTTCGCCTCAAAAGAGTTAACGATTATCCTCTTGCAAAGCCTCTGGCCATTGACACTACCAGCTGCACTGTTGATCCAATTGTCATTGGAAGAGAAAATGATGAATCAGAAATTCTGGAGACGATAACTAGCTCAATCAATAATCTCCTTTCAGTCCTTCCCATAGTCGGAATGGGAGGGATTGGCAAGACGACTTTAGCACGGAAGATCTACAATCACCATCGTACAGAAACCCATTTCGATAAAAGGATTTGGGTTTGTGTATCAGAAAATTTTGATCAGATGACGCTTTTCAAAAGGATCCTGGAATCATTATTGGACAAAGATTTTGGTGGAGGTAGCACGCAAGCTGTTGTTCCAAAGATTGCAGAGGAATTAAAAAACAAAAGATACTTGCTTGTTCTCGACGATTTATGGAATGAAAAAACAGAAGATTGGTATGAATTCAAAAATACTCTGGTGGAAGTTAGCTCCAATGAAGGAAATTTCATTATCGTCACCACACGTGAAAAAAAAGTGGCATCGATTGTGAACCCTTACGGTCGTCCATATATCTTGAGGTCATTGACAGATGATGAATGCTGGCTCATAATCAGAAAACAGGTATCTCGAGATGAAGAAGTAACAGAACAATTTGCGAGAATTGGATTGGAGATTGCTTGCAAATGTAGAGGTTTGCCTCTAGCAGCAACTGTGATTGGAAGAGTTTTGCAAGGAAAGGGAATAGAAGAGTGGGTCTCAATTCTACAGTCTGAGCTTTCAAATCTTAAAGACTGTGTGGATGGTGTTTTTCAAGTCTTAAAGGTAAGCTATGATCGCTTACCTTCTGCATCGGTAAAAAAATGTTTTTTCTATTGTTCACTATTTGTCAAGGATACGGTCATGGATAGAGAAGACTTAATCCAGCTCTGGATGGCAGAAGGATTTCTTCAGAACCATCCAGTGGGTGACATGGAGACTGAAGGCAATAAATTTTTTAATATTTTGTTGCAAAATTTCTTCTTCCAAGAGCCCAAAAAGGACAATTATGGCAATATCATAAGCTGCAAGATGCACGATCTTGTCCACGATCTTGCATGTTCAGTTTCGAATTCAGAAGGTTTCATGAATATGGATGGTCGCACTGCTGATGACAACCTTCAAGTTAGACACCTTGCAATAGAATCAATTGGAGAGGAAACACGCAAGGACATAAAAGAGAAAGCAAGTTATCTCCGCACGTTGTTCTTGAGACGCAGCGTACCAGATGAAATTTTGCCGTACTTCAAGCATTTGCATACTCTAAAGCTACGTGGTGCATATTTTATAGAATTGCCAACATCAATTGGCACGTTGAAACAATTGAGATATCTTGATGTGTCCGACAATCATGCTCTCACTACTCTGCCAGAATCTGTTTGCAAGCTCTACAATCTGCAAACCTTGAGGATTCTAGGCTACTACAGATTGGTAAGGATTCCTAGAGATCTGCAATTCTTGATTTGTTTAAGGCATCTCTGTTTTGATACGGATTGCGGTGATTTCGAGATGCCACCTAAAATCGGAACTTTATCTTGCCTTCAAACATTACCAGTTTTTTGTGTGAGTGACAAGGAAGGTTGTCGAATCGATGAGCTGGGAAAGTTGAAGAATCTTAAAGGCGAACTACAAATACGGAATCTGGAATTGGTGAGCGGCAAAACAGAAGCTGAGTATGCAGATATGGCTGGAAAGCTAAACATCTATAAGTTACACTATCATTGGAAGTCAACGGATTCCTCAGAAAGTAACATCAATGATGAGAGTGTACTTGAAGGGCTGCAACCTCATGAAAAGCTCAGAGGCCTAACCATTCGAGGATTCGGAGGTAAAAACTTTCCATTTTGGACTAGAAATATGGGAATATATAAAGACATTGATGGCGGTCTGGTTATATTTGACAAATTGATCGAGATGGAAATTAGTGATTGTTTCGAATGCGAAGAAATCCCAATGCTCGGCCACCTACCACGCCTCAAGGATCTATGTCTCAGACATCTGAGAAATGTAAGATCGATAAGTCCATCATTCTATGGAGAGAGTGATTGCAGTTCAACTAGCAGCAACGACGGCCAAGGAACAAAAGTATCATTCCGTTCACTTAAACATCTTACAATAGAAGCCATGCTGAACCTAACAGAGTGGGAAGAAGCACAAACGAGCAGAATGCAGGTATTTCCTTGCCTTGAATATTTGATTTTAGATGGGTGTGGTAAGTTGACTCATGTTCCCCACTTGCGGGGCAGCGGAGCTTCTCTTAAAAAGATGAAAATTTCGTATTGTGATGAATTGAGGGAATTACCCTATGACCTAGGCAGCCTCCAGTCTCTTGAGACATTGGAAATAAGGAATTGTAGAAATCTGCAATCAATTTCGTATCAAAATGGACAAGAAGGCCTCCTTTCCCTTCGGAGCTTGTACATTCTTGACTGCAATGAGTTGAGCAACCTGCCAAATGAAATGCTAAAGTGTAGTAAGTCTCTACAGCTTCTATCCTTGTCGAGCTGCCCGAATTTCACTTCGCTTCCTGAAATGAGTGGGATGGGATCCCTACAGAAACTAATTGTAAGAGGATGCAATAATCTCACATCGTTTCCTAAATTGAGTGGGATTGGATGCCTTAACAGCTTAATAGAATTGGAGATTGGGCAATTCTCAAACTTCAATTCATTTCAAGATTTTTTCGACGGTATCGAACACATAAAATCCCTTGAGAAATTAGAGTTATTAGGTCGAGCGGATTGGATCTCTCTACCAGATGAGCTTCAACATCTAACTTTCCTAAAAAAATTGAGAATACGTGATTTTGGAATGGAAGAATTGCCCGATTGGTTTGGGAATTTGTCATCTCTTGAGAAATTATCGTTATTTGGCCAAGAGGATTGGGTCTCTTTACGATATCAGTTTCAACATCTCACTTCCTTAAAAGAATTGGAAATACTTACTTTTGGAATGGAAGCATTACCCGATTGGTTTGGGAATTTGTCATCTCTTGAAGTATTAAGTCTAATGAATTGTAAAAAGCTTAGGCATCTGCCCTCTAAAGAAGCTATGCAACGACTCACCAAATTAAAAAAATTACATATTGGGGGATGCCCGCTGTTGGAAGAGAGATGCAAGGCAAAAAGTGGTCCTGATTCTGAGTGGCCAAAAATTTCTCATATTCCTGGTATACTTGACCTCAAACCCTATTCTGAAGCTTGGTAAGTATATTTAAGGTTTGAATATTGACTTCACTTTTCATTAATTTTGGTTAGTGTAGTTACAGGGTGGGTTTAATTAATTTCTGTTACTAATAGATAAAGAGTTCGTCCTATAATTTTGTCAAATAACAAAGATTTCTCGGTTAAATGATTACCATAAGTATTCGGTTAAATGACTTTATTTTTCAATTAATTATATTATTATTATTATTAACTTTTGGGTGGCTTAGTGTGCTAAAATATTTACTGTTATTAATTGACTCGATTGCCTTATGGATTTTGCATAAATTTTATTAGGATCGATTGGTGAAGAGCATCCACCGGACAACAACGTGATACTCATTCATTGTCGCATCAATTCCTAATTCTATTTGAATCTTCGTCAACTTTACTCTTGTAAGTATTCTTAATTAATAATTATTCTAGGTATTAGATTTGTCACATATTCGAGATGAAAGTATGTGATTTGTCCAATTAAGATCAAAGGGTTAAACTATCTTTACAAACTTGGAGTACGTATACTGTAAATTAATTAAAAGAAAAATCAACTTTAAAAAGGGTTTCAAAGATTGCAGCAACACAAACTAATTTTTTTTTTTTTTTTTAATTATTGGTGAAGTTACACAGGTGGAACATGAGTATCGAATTGTCAAGTTTTAAAGTTTGAGGACGTGATTTGCCTTTCGACATGATTGAGAGATTGAGATTCAACCATTTGGAGTGGCTAATTATTTATATTTCTCATTTTGAGGGGGCAAAGATTTCTCATATTCCTCATGTATAGATAAGGATTTTAGAGGTTGTTGAAGTTTGGTCTTCCTGTAAATATATTTCAGCTATTGACTCATTTTGCATTTATTTTGGTTAGTTACAATTTGTGTTTAATTAATTACTGTTACTAGTAAATAAAGAGTCTATCGAGATTGTTCTGTGATTCTGTGGCACAAAGATTTTTTAGTTAAATATTGTTGCAAGTATTATTCAGTTAAATGACATTATTTTTCATTAATTCTATTTATTAATTATCCCCTTTTTCCCTTTAGGTTAGTTAGTATGATTAAGTAATTACTATTATAAATTTCTTCAAAAAGATTATGTATTTATCTCCATTTTACTCTCGTAAGTATTGTATTATTATCATGACAAAAACATTATCATGATTTGAACTATCGTTAATATCTCGGAGCATACAAAAAGGAGGATAAGATAACATTGCACACTTCAACTTAGTTAAGGCTTAACTAGACCAAATATTAGATTTGTCAAATGTTAGAGGTGAAAGAAAGTGATTTCCTATGTAACTTGGGAGTATTTGATTTGTCCACTCTAGAAAAAATGGCGAAACTATCTTTAGAATCTTTTGAGTATGTATAGTATAAATTAATTAGGAGTAAAATCAACGCGGGTATCAATTTGTCAAATATGAAAGATAAAGGACGTGACTTGCATTTGACGTTTAGTGGAAATTGAGCCAAATGAAACTTCAACCAAACAAGAAAACTCTTGAAGTTGCTAATTATTTATATTTCCACCTTGTGAAAAAAGTCAATAAAACAATTCTGTTTTTATATCTTAGTATTTAATTTTTGAAAAGGTTCATTGAGAGCCTATCACAATAGATGTTCGTAAGAAACCTATTACCCGACAACCCAACATGTTCATAAGATGATTCCAGAGGAGGAAAGAAACAATGATTTCCACATCCATCCAAGGCGCAAAATGATAAATAAAGAACAGAATAGACGCCCAATACATGCACAATTAAACAAGGCCTTCCAATGCAAAAATGGGGAAGAAGTCATTGCAGAAAATATATGCTCTCCCCCAATAAATGCTGCAGCACATCTAAGGCCATCAAAAGCACACCTGCATGAAGTAATTTTTAAGTAAAACTAGCATGACCTCAAAGGTCCAAAACACTTGCAGCCCAAATCATAATTTGGTAATGAAATGATATAATCACAACTGGTTATCAGTATGCTCAAATATGGGAAGAGGCAAAGCATTAGGTCATGTTGAATAGTTGGACACGAGGCCCAAATAGTTACAAAAAGAATTCTCTCTCAGCCTCTTGTTGAAAAATTAAATGTGGGAGAAACATCACTTTGTTCTGTACAAACCATGGGAGTGAAAATTTTCTCTAAAAACAAAAGTTCGCTAGGAAACCAAGGGAGAATTTCTTCTCGTTGCTTCGCCAGGAACCATGGAGGAGAAATCCACATGGATCTGCTAAAATCTAGGGAAGATTTTTGTGGTTTTTTCGCCTTGGTAGGCCGGCATATTGAGGGATAGTAATGGAATGACATTTTTCTCCTCTATTAATGTTTGAATTTACAAGTCAACGAAATTGACTAATAGTCAATTAGAAGGAATCTATTTATTTGGAGTCACATATTTTCCGAAGGTTGGGACCCTTTTTCATCTAGAAAATTTGATTGGGGAAGAAAGTGCAAATGACCCTAAAGGTCGGGGACATTTGGCATAATTTACCCTTTATTTTTTTATCTATTTTTTTCCTAAATCATTTTCAACCACATTCTAGGTACCAACAATTTTTTCCCACTTTTCAATCATATATATATATATACTTGATGAATTTCAGCAACGGTAACTAAAGCTTCTAAAAACAATTCAAAATGATAAATTATGTATTTTTGTTGCTACTACACTAGTGATCACCGATCACTCCATTGGAAACGTTATAGAAAATCCTATGTTGCTATGTTAAATGTTAATGTGGACATAAACGTCTTTAAAAGTTTGGGAAGCAATAAATTGGAGAGTTAGGAATAATAGATGTTGAAACTATTATGAATACGACTTTAAATTTAAAGTTGCTAGTTCGATTAAATTCTATAAAACTTATGTTTATATTTGAAGTAACGTATCAGTTAACATTGTTTGTGTCCATGTTAACATTTAACGTCACTTAGGATGTTTGGTTAACATTTAAACTGATTTTTTGAAGATGTTCTAAATTGAAAAGTAGATAAGAGCGAAAAGTGAATTCTTCATATCTTGAAGTAAGGAAAACGAAAAATAGGTAAGTGTTTATACTCGGTTGGACTCCCACGTCTGTCTTTTTATGATCAAAGTAGATTGTATTAATGTTAAGAATGTATTATCGACTTACTGTGTGACTTCACTTTGTAATTGATTCCAAAAAGTTGTAATTCGACTAATGATAGAATCGTCATATTTAAATTCAAAACAGCCTTTCCAAATTTTCTGGAACTCAAAAGTGAAATGTTTTGCACATTTTGAAGATCAAAACCTCACAAAGTCATACTAGTAGAGTATAATCCTCATCTCTCAAAATGTCTCGTTAGGGACGACAAAATTCTACCGCCAATCCTAGATTGACCTGTCCCGAATGGTAAATGAGATGATGGAACGTAGGGTCATTGAACTCGCCTCAAATCTATTTATTTTATATATGTAATAATAGGATAATTGCACCAGAATCCAAGAGAAATGAGATGGTAACACCAGTTTTAATAGGATAATTGCTGTAGAAACATATTAGCATGCCTCAAAACTAAAAGTAGATTTCCTGATACTGGCTCTTACAACGTAGCAGGCCACCAAAAATTTTCATAATAATTATCATTGCTTGAAAATGATCTCCAACTTCCTGCTACGAAAATGATATAAGCTAAAATAATTTCAACATCAACTCTCAGAGAATTCGATTTTACAAACAAAAGACAATCTGCCCAAGAAACTCAAATGTATTGCTTTTTCAGATTTCTAACAGATCAGTCTTGGCTTTTCTTCTTCTTTTTATCTTTCTTTTTGGTGGGAGGTTCAGCTTCTCCATCGGCCTCTGTGCGTTTTCTCTTCTTTTTCTTCTCTCCTGCTTCAGCATTACGGACTTCATTCTGCAACTCAGTACATTCAGCTAATTGCTTCTTCTTTTTCTTCTTTTCCTTTTTTCCGACTGCCTCACTATTAGGTTCTGTATCGTCGACTGCATCTTTTGACACGACAGCATCGTCTTCTGCATTAGCATTCTTCCTCTTCTTTTTCTTTCTCTGTTGCTCTTCATTTATGACAGGAACCTTATCTGCATCTTTCTGATACGATGTCGGCTCAGTCAGTCCAAGAACAGAATCGGCCGAAGGATTGTAAGTCTGTATTGATAAGAACGTAAATTAAGGGATGCAAGAGAGAATCATTAGATAAGAACGTAAATCAAAGGATGCAAAAGAGAATCATATAATAGCATCAAGGAAGTGAAATAAATCAGAGACCTTGGCTGGGGTGATCAATCCTCCTGAACCCTTCTTACGGTCCTTGTCGTAGAATTCTATCTTGGGTTTGCCTTTAGCAGATCCAGCAGACCGATCCAACTCTCTGCCTTCTAAGTTCCTCAGCCGTGCTTCAAGCTACAGAAGTTCAGTGTGAGAAAAGTTCTAACACGAATCAACGATACTAAATCTGGAAACTGAAATACCTTTAATCTATTTTCCATTCCCATAGAGTTATCTTGGCTGTCTCCAAGAGCATCACATCGAACAGCCAACGCAGTTTTGGCAGCAAGAGACCGAGAAATTTTACCTTTGTGTTTTGGTGCTGCTTGACCAATTAAAGATGCATGGTATATAAGGCCATATTTAGGAGTTGCGTGCTTTGTTTTCAGTGCTCTAAAAAGAGCCTTTTCTGCACCAAGTATCTGGACTGTACTTCCAGGTTGCTTAGCAAGATTCAACAAGCTGCCTCCATGAGCGATAAGGCGAGCACCAACAAGCTCTCCAACAAGAGCAGTGAGATTTGGAGCAATGGTGTTCATCCTGCTTTTTAGATAATCAAACAACTGAGCTCTGTATTCTGCCAATGAGAGAACTTGGTTGCACAAATCTTTGATATTTTCCAAATCAAGATCACTAACTTCAGTTCCCATGGAAATCATGGCTGCTTCTTTCAGTTCTGTCTCGACCTCTTCTGGAAGTATCTATAAACAATTTAACAACACATTTAAATCTCAATAGATCGTGTGTGTCTATGTTTACGACTGGGGTAGAAGAAAGGAATATGAAGAAGTTAGATCGGTACCTCAGAGAAATCAAGTTTTGCAGCATTTGTACGGTTACCCATCAACTTCACTGTCTTGGCATAAAGGATATTGTCTTGCACAATCTTTGCAAGTTCTGGAAAATGCCAACCATACCATTCCCTTACTCTCATTGCATACGTGTTCAGCTCTTTGTCAAGGTCATCCAACAAGCTAATGGCTTGTATGATCATTGTATCGACCTAGTTCAGAAACAAACAACAGCCTTATAAATTAAAAACATGTAGATTTGAGAGAATAAGAAAGATTCAAGCAACTCAAGGCCTTATACATTGTCTGGCACATAAATAAAATGAAAAGCACACAATCAACTACAAAGAGAGAGAAGATTTTAATTGGATTATTGCCAGGTGAAAGCTGGTACAGAATCAATATGACTTCCCATAATGACCTCATCGGCAGAAAGCGAATCGATAGTCAGCGATATTATCATAATTCAGATCACAGTTTATAAAATTGGAAAACTATACTGAAGGCCTGTTTGGGCCGGATTAAAATCTGATTTTAATCCAAGTCAAAGTCAAACAATCAATATTAACCACATCTTTCATGGGTCCCACATCTTTTCAACCACACATTTCAAAAACTTATATCACAATCCACTAAAAATCTAATTTTAATCTCCACCAAGCACCCTCTTGAGTATCCTTTCCTTCCTTCATCAAATCAGAAAATTCACTTTTTCCCTTAAAATTTACAACACGGTTGCAAAAGTTTCTCATTAAGGCATAATACAGAACAGTGCTTCATATTTTCAATTTTTATCTTGAGGCAAAGTACACGGTTATAAGATCATGTTAGTGCATGTTTGAAAAGTGATTTTAATCGATCTAAATTATAAATAAGTAAAAATGAATAGTGGATAAATGGGTAAAACTTGTGTACCCTACGAAATGTGAAGATAAAAAGTAGGTTTAACCAATTATGTTTATAAATTAAATAGATGCCAAACAAGCGCCAATATTTACCTAGAGTATCATCTTACACCATTTACTTCATATATTTTCAATGGGCATCAATATCAAAATATTTTGTTATCAGAAAATAGCATTCTATGGACAGGCATTTACCAACTCAACTAGTAACATGTAGTCAATTATAATACTCCTAGTACCATCACTCCACAGCTTTGTAATCCAATACATGCACGCAGTTTAATGTGAAAATCCTGTCCATAGATCTCTTTTCAGGTTTTATTTTTCTAGACAGAGTATCGTTGTCTAACACAGTTCCAATAAAATGCCTGAGAACACCATAGGTGAAAACTAAGATCTGGGAGTGGTAGCAATTGCTTTTATCTACATTTTATTATACGGTAAAATCCATTGTTTATATTTTCCACAAACAGTCGTAGACGAATTTAGTCGAGTCAGAATATAGCAATTCACCTTATCGGGGCTGAATTTCAACTTGTATCTTGAAAGGCTGTGAGATAAACCCAAGCTCATTGGAGCCAAATCTTGAGCAGCTAGACCAGATATAAGTTCAGTCAATTGACTTCTCACCCCTCTCATCAGTTCCATTACACCATTGTTGTGAACACACTCAATTTGCTGCAAGAATTAATTTTTACCTTAAGTCGCAGAAACCAATGCAGGGAATACAACTGATCAATAACATAGACCTGCTCAAAGGCTATAGAGACCACTCACCAGCTTCTCCTTAATTGCATTACCAAGTTTTGAATCAGCCACAGCCAAAATATCGCTTTCACAATGAGTGCGCAAGAATTTGCGAAGACCTTTGCTAAGCTTACTGTCTATCAATAAGGTAGCTGCTGACAGAGCCTCTGACGTGTTCTCAA
This sequence comes from Fraxinus americana, assembly GCA_035079005.1. Taxonomy (NCBI): domain Eukaryota; kingdom Viridiplantae; phylum Streptophyta; class Magnoliopsida; order Lamiales; family Oleaceae; genus Fraxinus; species Fraxinus americana. Next base: position 402,310 of record JAVHZT010000033.1, read on the forward strand.
ACTTGGAAAAAGCTTTTAGCTTGACAACCTATTGTTGGAATCACAACAGTAAGTAATTGCATCCATTAGTTGAAAGGAAATAAAAATAACTACGAATTATTTATTAATTTTCTAATAGCATAGCACATTAGAGAAATGGGTAAGGATTGTTTCCGCAAAATATATAAGCTACAACATCAACCAAATAGCCTTCTTTCATTACAGTCCAAATCTTGCTAATGTTTTTCAGGAAAGGTAAGTTATTTGCCTACATTATCCCAAATCATTAAATTGAAGACTACGGCTGCAACAATCATAAACAAATATTGACATAAAAATTATTTCTTTTCATTTTTTTATGCATGTGTATACGAGCTGGCCAATAAATATTGGGCAATGAGGAAAATTACATGTCGAGCCGAGTCAGCAGTGGAAAATTCCTTCCATAAGTCCTGCAAACAGTAGCATTGCCTCCATTAAATAACTAAAAATCCAAAATCAAAGAAAATAGAAAAACCCAGAAGGTGTTTGAACAAACCAGTACCTCAACTTTAGAGAGCTTGCCTTCATCCAATACTTTGAAAAGAGCAAAACCCGCCGGCGTTTCAAACAACAGTAACATTGTTCTTAATCCACCACTACCTCCTGAAAGATAGAAATCTCAAAAATTTCATATAAACAAATTGTTCAAAGGAGGTAGAATATACTTCAAATTTCCAGCTTTTCTCCTTCAAATCATTTTTTTTTTTTTTTTTGTACAGGAAATACACATTTTTATTGTTACCTGAAATTGTCTCGGCGGATTAACAGAAGGGCCCCTCCGCTTTTCTTTCTATTTTTCTTTCCTTCTTTTTTCCTGCTAGAAGGGGCTAGGGTTTTAAATGAATATATATACACAGACAAGGAGCGAGGGTTTTAGGGAAGAGTTGGGGGCTCTCCTGGCAAATTTTATTAAAAAGGCCTTTTATGGCCTAAGTGGAATATTTTTGTTTAAAAGTTTTGTTTACTAACTTTTGGCTTGTTTTAAGAAATTTTAGAAAAAGCCTTAGCCCTGTTTGGTCCGAATTAAAATCTAATTTTAAAATCTAATTTTAATTCAAGTCAAAGTCAAACAATCAAAATTAATCATATTTTTCATAGGTCCCACAACTTTTTAACCACACATTTCAAAAACCTCTATCACAATCTACTAAAAATCTAATTTTAATCAACACCAAACACCTTCTTAGTCTTGTCCGATTTTGTTAAGAATAAGATTTTTGGGGTAGGTCCTTTCCCCGTTTAAATTTTTTTTTTTTTTTAGTTTCTGATAATTTATTTTTATTGTCTATATTCATTAGATTTAGACAAATAATTTTATATGCTATTTTCTATTAGAACTAATGAAAATTTTCATTTAAAGTATTGAATCTAAAAAAAAAAAAAAAGGGGGCGGGGACGTTTAAGCGGGTTTTCCCCGCCCCGTTCGGGGCGGGGCCCGCTGGTATCAGGTTTGTCGGGTTTTTTTGTCATCCCTAACATTCACTCAATAAAATATTATACACACAATCCAATAAAGTTACTATAAATTCCTATCATATATTCTCCAAAAAATACTATTCATTACTCCATTTCTTCTACAATAATGCGAGACAAACACACAATAAATGCTAATTTACATTATCCAAACTCAGTGAATTCACTTTGTGCTCTTAAGACAGTTGTTCTCTATTTGTGGTTGAGTAGTCATTTCAAGGTATAAAAAGCAGAATTTGTATCACATGAGAACCAACGAACACCGCTCCTACCTCTATTACCCAACACGAACATAGAATATTTCGTACAGTATAGAAGATTTAAAGGTCATTTTCCTTTCAATCATGCTACATGTACATTTTCTGTGACATTAAGTTTGACATTCAATAAAGTGACAACAATCATGATCTTTAATTTTAAACATACTCCATCAATTAATTGGTCAGATTTCAACCATATAAGAGGATGTCATCATTCATGTGAACAAGAAATGTACATCTACCATTATTGTTTTCCTTTTAGGACTAGCTTTTAATCACAAAATTATAAACTTTAAAAGAATTATGAAACTTACAAGAAAAAAATGTGCCTATCCATTAAAAGTTTTTTTCCCCGTCTTATTTATACTGGCTGCATACTACATGACCCATGCGTATTCATACATATTAACTCATACATAATATGTTGTTGAATATTGTGACCCAAATTCTATTGAAAAGTGGTGTTTTGGTTGAAGAACGTACTAAACAGGCCAGAAAGTGAAATTTAACCCGAAACTCAGCGCCTGGACGCACGAGCTGTCACCTGTCTTGCGCTTGCTTCCCGCGAAGCGGTCGTTCGAGCGATGTATGTATCCTAGCAAATATTATTTCCTTATTTTTTGGCTCAATTTTTATCATCTTTCCACTATAACATATTTGTTTGGGTCAAATATATAGTCCACGAATTATATGATTTTTTATATGACTTTGTATGAGTTAGAATCAAGTTAGAAACACAATGTTTTATATTCTTTCTCTATATTAATAAATTTTTCATTTCTCTATCAATTGTTCTTATAGTGTGATTGCTAATTCATATTTTGTCATAACATAGTCTTCGTTATTCTCTAACAAGTGGTGTTAGCGCCCGTAACTACTTGGTTAGATTTGTTAACAAATGGTATCAAATCTTAATGTTTGATGTGTTCAAGGTTTGTTCTTGATGACAACTATGAAGTACAATATCTGCTTCTGGATTGCAGCACCGAATTTTTGTTGTGGCAATGAAGAAGCGAACAGTGCTTTGCTCGAATGGATTTGAATGATGCATTGTTGGGATTTGATAAGATGTCCACAATGGACACCAGAGGAGAAACAATGTAGGTGTCAAAAGGTCCTATCACATATTCATTTTCATCTTTCGAATCATATTTTTCAGGTCGTTTTGAAGAAGAAAATCGCTGCTGCGTTACAGTTGAAGTTTGAGCAATTGTGCATGACTAAGAGTCTAACCAGTAAATTGCACTTGAAGCATCGTATTACAAAAGGCACATCCTTAGAAAATCACTTTGCAGTCTTTAAAGAAATTGTTGCTAATTTGGGAACATCGGAGATTAAGTATGATGAAGATTATTTGGGTTTGATTTTATTGTGTTCGTTGCCTGCTTCATATATGTCGTTTAGAGACTCGATATTATATAGTCATGATACTCTTGCCATTGAAGAAGTATATGATGATTTATTTTCAAAGGAGAAGATGAATCATCTGGTTGTTCATGGTGGTTATGAGAGGGAAAGATCGAAATCTAATTTTTATAACTATTACAAGAAGAAATGACACATTTAAAAGACTACTACAAGTTGCAGAATAAAGAAAAATTGGCTGCAAATCGAAGGAAAGGTAATCAGAAACTTCATGTGAAACTGATGTTGCAGAGAATTGTTTGAATGATGGAGAACTTTTGATTATTTTTTACAGCAATTCCAAATCGACGAGAATTGAATTCTTGTTACACCTTGTACTTTTTATATGCCCCAATCGGGATTTGTTTTCAACATATGAAATTTTTTTGAAAGGTGTTGTAATTATGGACAACAAAGCATCCCGTAATGTAGTTGGTATTGGAATGGTCAGACTTAAAAAGTTCAATGGGACATTGAGAACGCTTGATACAATGAGACGCGTTCTAGATTTGAAGAGAAATTTTATCTCTTTGACTACTCTTGATTCAAAACAGTACAAGTTTATTGGTGAAGGTGGAGTCTTGAAAGTTTGTAAAGGTGCTCATGTTGTGTTAGATGGGCAACGAAGATCCCAGTTGTATGTCTTGCAAGGTTGTGCAAAATCTTTGAAGATTATTCAGCACAGGTTTAGGGTTTTGGTAGATATTCAATTTGGTACAGTATCGTTAGAGTTTGATTTGGGATCTGTGTTGAAGAATTCATCTAAGTCGAATTACATATTATGGATAATGCCTCTTTGCCGCCGCCACCAGTGGTGCTATCGTAGTCAATTGCTAGAGACAGACCTAGGAGAGATATTAGGCCTCCACAAATGTGTGTGTGGGAGAGCTGATTTAGTGGCGTATGCGTTGAGTGTGGTTGAAGGTATTGAGCTTAGCTAATAATCTTCAACAAGAGCATTTGCTTGTGTAGATTTTGTTTCGTTGCGTGTTTTGGCCTTGTTTGGTAACTTTTGAATTATTTGTGATTTTGTTACTCGTGGCGATAATTCAAGCCAATTTTGGTACCCGAGGTAATTCTGCTAAACAGTGCTTGGATACATTTGATTGAATTTGTCCTGGTTGGACTTTATGGAAGTGGAGGAGAAATTTTTTGTTGGAGAGTTTTTTTTGTTAAAGAGTCATTGGTTTATTCCTTACAGTTGAATTTGTCTCCGATGGAGAAATTTCTGAAACTTCGTTCATTGCATTGGAATTTATGTCAAGGTGGAGATTTATTGAATATTGTGACCTAAATTACGTTGGAAAGCGATATTTCGGTTGAAAAAGGTGTTAATAGGTCAAAAAGTGAAGTTTAACTCGAAACTCAGCGCCTAGACCCCATTGGAGGAGCCTAAGCTACCGTCTATCTAGCACTCATCAACGTTGCGACGCTCGCTTTCCATGAAGTTGCCACTCGAGCAACTATATATCTGAGAAAATATTGTTTCCTTATTTTTGGCTCTTTTTTTATCCTCTTTCTACTTATAATGTATTCTTTCTGGGTTCTATATATAGTCCACGAATTGTATGACTTTCACATGATTTTGTATGAGTTAGAATCAAGTTAAAAAGCACAATATTTTATATTCTTTCTTCATATTAATAAATTCTTCATTCATTCGTCAACTGTTCTCGTGTTATGATTACTACTTCATATTTTGTCATAACCTTGTCTTCGTTATTCTCTAACAAGTGGCGTTAGCCCGCATAACTATTTGGTTAGATTTGTTAACATAAAAATAGACATATCGATAGACACATGATAATTTATTATTACGTGACATGTGATAAAAATAAAATGCTTAACAGAGACAAAAAAGATGACGTGACCTATCATTACTTTCACGTGTCTATTTTAGGAAAGAATTGTTCTTTAAATTTTATTGCGATTGTTGACGATAAGCAATCAACGGTAAATGACGTCTAGCTCACTCGAGATCCTGAATTCACCACTGTGACGTATCGTATAAATTCATCAATGGATTTTAAATTTAATTCAAATATTGAGACCCATCATAAGTGTATATATATATATATATATATATATATATATATATATATATATATATATATATATATATATATAAACAGAAATTGAGTTTGGTTCTAAGAATCTAAATCATTAATTTTTTTATAGAATCGAATCGAACTGCACGATTTGGTTCGGTTCTAGTTTGATTTGATTAGATCATTTATTCACCCGCATCTAATTTAGTAGGAAAAATTACCCAAAACTCTACCTATAAAGTATACTATGTAAAAATAAGGAGGATTCATTTTAAATTCATAAATCAGACAACAATTAAGATTTATTAAATTAAAATTAAAATAGATTTCTTGTTCTCCCCCCCATGTCGCTGCCTTAAAATCTGCCTATAATGGGGAAAAGCTTAGTGAAGGCAGATCCAACCATCATGCCAGAGAACACCACCATCTTTTCATCCTGTGGAGTTGTCCCGTCATAGCCACTACTCAATTCACATCAATACTAATTTTCACGTCATTTTTATGATTGGAATTTTCACAGTCATTTCAGGTTCTTGAAATCTCATGTGCCATATTGAGGGTGCTTTTGTTGCATTTAATTAGAGGAGGTGAAATGGAATTGGAGCTTTTGGTTAAAATTCAGTGCTTAATGGTGTCGTTCTTCTTTTCTTCTTGAATTTTATGTGAAAGTGCTTGGTGGTTGACGGGTGGCGATGGTAGATCTAGTTTGGAGGGCAGAGAAATGAGAAGTGAGAAGTGCTGGAAGTGCAGCATATGGATTAAATCGTGTTGGTAGTGGTGCGATGGTATTTGTGGTGGTGATCATTTATATATTAACTGTGACCCTTTGTGACCAAGTTCATGTTAATTATACGACTGTACCATCACAATTAAGACTAATCAGGTCATACACAGTCACAATGAATACAAACTTGATCACTATTATAACAAACTAATTGGTCACAAATACTTTTCATCCCATCCCACCCTACCCTACCCTATCCCCACGCCTCATCCCAACCCGAATCCAACACAGCTAATACCACCACCGCTAACACCACAACCAACATCACCATCACTACTACCTCACCACAATCGACAGCACCACCTCACCACAACCACCTAACCATCACCACCATTTGTAAAAAACCAACTACCACCAATAAAAATCAAAGTGGTAACGGAAAAATTAGATCAGATCTAAAACAGTGGAGAGCGACGCTCTGCGCGTCACTCACACCATCACAGTGACAATCATAACGCCATTGAGCACCGCTGCACGCGGCGTTAACCCAGCTGCGGCTCCAATGGGTAGGATGAAGAGAAGCTCTGGTGGGTAGGGTGAAGAGAAAGGAGAAAAGATAAGGGAGAGAGGGAAGAGAGAGGATAATGAAAATCAATTATTATTGTTATTATAATTTAAAACCTGATTTGCGAAACTTTTTCACAAGTTTCCTAAATTTGAATTTGTACTTGTAGTAGTATTGTATTGTATTTATGTACTTTTCCCAATTTAATAGCGTAAAGGCCCAACTTTGGCCTTGAATTATAAGCCTAGCAAGTACACCCCCTCAGAAAATTAAAGGAGCTGTAAATATGTTTTAAATTAGCAAGTTCACTTTCAAGGGCAAGTTTCTAGCACACCCAAAACGCCCTAAAGTTTGTATTACAAATGTAGCCCCAGTTTGAGCCCCATTTTTTTTCTCAAAATTTATTTTCAACCTAAAAAAATCAAGAATAATGCTACTTATACATAATTGAGTTACATAATGATTTACATAAAGATGAGGTGTCAAAAAATGAGTATTTTTTTTTATTTAGTTGAAGAAATTTTGATACAGTCATATCCCATCACTTCATGTATATATAAATCATTATGTAAATATTTATATACACGTAGCACAATTGAAAAATTAATATTTTAAAATACATTTTTCTCAAAAAAATGGGGCTCAAACACGGCGTGTGGGACAAAATTATATATACCTTGCAAATACAAAATATTTCATTTTATACTACTATACTTATTTATAAACATAAATTACTATATAACCCAATAAAAATACTAAATTTATCGTGAGAGAAACTTCCCCTATTTTCTTTTGTAAATGAAATGTTGAAGCACAATCACAGGGTGAAATTAATAAGACATTTTCCCTACGCTTGCACTACATGAGTTGAATAACCTGCATTACACGTTTGTGCATCTGACATCTTCATGTGCAATGTATTTCAATTCATTTTTTTTATGATTGGTTGAAATATAGAAATGTTAACACCTAAAAAGACCATCGATCTTTTGCGTATTAGTAAGAAAAATATACCTGTATGGAGCTTGTGAGAAAAAAAACACCATAAGGTTATGCCAACACAGCACTTGTATGGAGCCTGTGAGAAAAACCCTGTACGTGGGGGAATAATTCCATACTCATCAGTGGATGATGCATCAGAACCCTAAGCCCCCCACCGTAATGTCCCGAGTTCTAATAACACGACTCGTTACCAAACATGAGTCCTTTAACGTTAATCTCCAAAATACAAAATTAAGATTTTTTTTTTAAAATTAGAATTTACTTAATCAAAACTGTATAATCTTAATTTTTTTTTAATCTTAGAACAGAACAAAATGATTTGGAATGAGTTTTAAAAAAACAAGCTGAAACAGTTTTCTTCATTTGTGCAGTGAGTTTGCAAAAATTATTTGATCTAGCAAACCTTGACGAAAATTTATAAAATTTTACAAGAACGTATAAAACTCATATAAGCACAACATATAAAAATTTAGGATCTCGAAAACACATGTTCAAACGTTAAAATTATCCGTCTCGAAATATACACTTAAACTAAAATTTCTTGGACACCACAATGATTATTAACTATAAAAAAAAGTGACAATCAATAACAAAAAAAAAAGAATTTCTCTAAAAATAAAATATGCCATTAATGTCGAGCCACCACAGAATCTCCGATTACTCTGAAAATGTTAAATAGGAATGTGCATCTCAAAAAAATACTCAGTATGCTACACATGCTATATGAGCATAATAATCATACATCTAATCATGTATTCTTACATATTACCTTCATAAATTAGCAAATCGATGATCAAATGATCTACTTAAAACTCTAATGAGCTTTTGCGACTATCAGTTAAACATATAATCATTCTGCCATTTACATTTAAGAAGAACCATTTAAAATAATTTCACATACTTTTACGAGCAAACATAAAAAATAACATGCATGAATAACAATTAAATTCGTATAACAATCACTTAGTGTAGGGATCCTATCTTTGTTCGAAATGATACGGTAGTAACTACGTCAAACGGTATTCCTTTCAAATCTTCAACGAGAAAATGGTCCTTACCTACTTTTTTTTTCTTTGTAAATAGTGAAAATTACAGGAATCCATACTTTTCAAGATTCAAGTTCAAAAATCAGATGTCAAGTTTTAATTTTCAAAAATCAGATATTTTATATATAGATACAGATTTTTTATATTTAATTAAATATTAATAATAATATTATGAAACTTAATATATGCCTTCAAACCCTAAAAATCATTTACCACTCTCATCTCTCTTCCCGTCGCCTCTCTCTCTCGTCTCTCCCTCGCACGTTACCGCCGTCGAGGAAGACCAAACCGGAGGGTGCGGGCGGTGGTGCGGTGGTGCTCGTACCCGCTCTCATCGGACTGAAACCCATCCCAATCGACGATGACAAGTGATGGCAGCAGCGCCGCCTCGATGACCTAGCTTCTTTCTCTCTTCTCAACCTCTCTACCGACGTCCGAACGCCCTTATTTGACTGCTGCAAGCAACGCAGCAGTAGCGTCGCCTTAGGCGGTGTTGGTTGGAGCAGGATGCAGTGGCTGTATAATAAATGATTGTATTTGCATTTCTTGGCGGTAACTGTGGTGGCGTTGATGTTGACGGCGCTCGTGAGGTGTTGGTTGGTGCAGGATGCAGTGGTGGCTGTGGGTTTGGTGGTTGTGGGGAGCGGTGATGTTTAGTGGTAATGGTTTTTGGTGGCGGTGGAGGTAGAGGTGGGTGTTGGTGGCGGTGTTGGTGGTGGCGGCGGTGTCGGCCATCGTGTGAGGGTGGTCGCAAGTGGCGGTGGAGACATTGGAGGAGGTGGTGGTATGTGACCCAGTAGTTGACCCGTGACCAACTATTTGGTCACTTGTGACTAATTATTTAACTGTGACCTTTAAAATTCGATAATTTGTGACCTTAAAATTCGAACGGTGACTCACAATTAATTAAGTTGTGATCGAAAAATTAATCCGTGACCTATAAGATTTTTGATCTGTGACCGAGAAATAAGTTGTGACCAATAATTTGATAATACGTGACCAATGAAATAAACTGTGACATACAAAATTTTTGATTTGTGATCTCGAAATAATTTGTAACCTACAAAATTTTTGATCCGTGACCGAAAAATAATATGTGACTAACTAAATTGTGAATCTGTGACCATATTATATGAATATGTGACGATCACGGGAAGAGTCGCCGGAATCGGATCAGTCGCCGGAACGATCATCGGAATAGTCGTCAGAATCGGAGTAGTCGCCGGAACGGCAGGGTGGTGGAGATGGGGTGGGTTAATTATATATATATAAATATATATATGTATGTATATGTCAAAAAATCTGATTTTAGAAATTTCAAAGTTGTTTTCTTATTTTTGAAATGGTATGTTGGGTAAATCTTATTTATGAATTTTTCCCATAGTTTTTACCTTAATAGTAGTACAAGCCTGTTAATTATGCATTAAATAAATTAGCTAAATTTTTTCAAGTCAAGATATGGAATAATATTATGTAAATTAAGTTGCAAATTGGTTAAAGGAGATTACATAGAATTCAAATGGAAAACTGATAAACTAATTCCAATTATCTTAAAATTCAAATCAACACATCAAATTCATTTGTCTAGTGACACGTGATTGCCAAACTTGTATAGATGCTTAATTAATATTAGTTAAATATGGATTTCATCGAGCTACAAAAACATGAACCTAACTTAACTTTTTCTCAAGTCTAAAATTCACCATTTAATATAAGTTTCGAAACAAGTCCAATATTGATAGAGAAATTCTCGTTAAATGAATGCTCGATTATTCTACCGAATGAAAATAATTACGTCAAAACTTATTTTCATATTAGTCCATCAATATCTCAAATATAATAAAACGTACCAAAATAAAATAAACGAATTTTTATTTTCGATCGCACCACGCACCCCCGTCCCACTAGGGGAAGATATTCTTCTGATCATGTATTCTTATTCTTCTCATATTGAGCAACTGATGGCTTCAAATTTGCTTCAAAAACACATCCATACTGTTCCATTTAAGGATTGACTATGACTTTTGGAGGGTAATTATCAATCTTATCCCCCTAAACGTTGCCATCTTCCAAATCCTTAACCACTTCGCACACACAACTATTAGACTTAAAACCATAACTAAAATTTTCCATCCAAATTTTGTTACCTTTTTCCAGCATCTTCTTTGCCTCCATGTAACCTAAAACATACCACAGGCTACTCACCGACGTGTTTTCGAACCGATGAATTGTCATTTTTTATAGCTCCACATCCTTGTCACTTAATAAGAGGAGTTTTCTGTATTTTTTTTATTTTTGTTTCTTGATGGAATCCATCCACAGTAGATTTTTGTGGATTTTTGCAGTGATTTTGGATCGGATTTTGGTGGGAGATAAGGCATGTTTGGAGGAGCGATTATAGAAGGAGAGATAAGGAATGATTAATTCTCGAAGAGTAAAGCAATTTTTGGGATGCGGATTATACTGCATAAATTAAAGTATTTTGGAAATAAATTTCAATGAAAAGTCAATTTTTTTTAAAAGATGTATTGGGTGAGATTTCCTCGTAATCTTACGTCATTTTAACGCTACTAATTAGAATTGAACGTGCATTACACACTATTTTGAAATACTTTATAAGTGTTGTAAAAGTAACATTTGATATCAATTTGTTTGGAAGATTTGAAGAGTCTCAAATGAACTAAAGAAACTAAAATTTATGATAAAAATTTAAGAGAAGTAAATTGTTGTATCAAAACTCAACTTCTATAATTCAAATTTTTTGTGATAATGGAATATTACAAATGAGCAACATTTTTATATTATATTTGGTACATAAGAATTAATTGCTAAAACATGAATTTAAACTTCCATTAAAATTCCTAGATATATGAATAGAAATATATCTATCTATAATAACTCTAGATTCATGCAGATGAAGATTTATCAAGTCAAAATTCATTGAGTCTAGATTAATGTGAATTTTATAGTATTTATTACATATATGGAAAAACGAAAAGTAAGGTATTATTGAAATAATTAAATTGTAATAAGGTTAAAATCGTCCAAAAAATGATTCCGTGATACTCCTAAAGGGGTGGATATTCCGTGAATTTTATTTATTCGTTTTCTCACCATAATCCGTACACCACAAAAAATAATTGCCCCAGTCCTCTAGTTAATGTCTGTTCTTGAAAAACCACACTGCAATTTCAAAAACAATTTCAGCTTGAATATCGAGCTATAATGATTAACAAAACCCACGAGTTAGAAAAGAGGGCTGGCAATTAGCTTCAAGAGAGACTGAAAAATCAAGAAACCTTGTTCTTATGGTGCTTGTAGAACTTGTGCCACTAATTAACCGACTTCCAACGGAAATAGTGTTCATTGGTATCGTTAACATATTTAGTGGAGGATGATGAAACAAGGCAAATTTCGTCAAATAGCCGGGTTGGACAATGAGTTTGGACAAATGGTTTTAGATCAACATTAAAATAGAATTAAAAAATTTAAAATGTTTTAATCGGTGAAATGACAAAGTTTCCCTTCAATTTATTCACCCAACTTCTTTCATTTTGCCTCGTTCTTTCTTCTTCATTTTCACTATGAAACCCTGTTCCCCAAATTTGAATTCTAAAACAGTATTTTTCACCTTAATTTTCAGTACATTTCAAGATTACAAAAAACTTTTTCTTTGATTCAAGTTTATTTCACATTACTTCATCTCTCTTTGGTACAAGTTAGTACAACAAAAAAGACAAATTTTCCTTCAATTTTTTCATTTTGAAATGTGATTTTGTGCTTCCATTGGTGTAGGTTTAAAATGAAAAAGTGTAAAAGGGGAATTTTTTTTTAATGATTTCATAGTTTATTTGTATATTTAGTTTAGTTTTAGTTGAGTTTTTTTTAATGTGGATTGATTTTTGATACAGTTGGGGTTTTGAAGATGATGGGTTAAAAAGAAATTCATTTATTAGCATTGCTATAAATGGAAATTGTGATATGCAAATTTATCTGTTCTTTGATATACCCTGAGACTTGGAGAGTTGCACTATGGGTAATTTAATTTAAGTAATTCGGTGCCCTTTTTAGTAAAATTCTTCAAATCATGATTTAATGTATTTCGTGATTTTTTGTGATTCCCATTATTGAACTTTACACTTGATGATCTCAGAATTTGTTCATATTATTTTTGTTATTTTTACTACAGTACCCTTATTTATAGAATGGATCTTGCCTTACTAAACAATGTATATAAGCTGGCAACTTAAAAGGTTATGTATCTCATCGACATTATTGAATCATTTTATTCTTTAGTTGCATAATTGTTGTTTCATTATGCTTACATTGATTATTACTTGATTTGATTTTGATATACCTACTGTTCTAGGAAAAAGAACTAGAATTGAGATCGTTTAAGAGTGAAAATACACTGATTTTGGTTCCGATGGATGTGGCAGCTCGTGGTCTTAATATTTCTCACGTTACTCACGTTATCAACTTTGATTTCTCCAATGATATTGATGATTATGTATACCGGAGTAGACATATAAGTCATACTAGGAAAACAAGATTTGCTGCTATTTTCTTTAACAAAGAACAATTTGTCACTAGCAAAGCCACTAGCTGATTTGACCTAGAAAGCCAATCAGGAGGTACCCATTGGCTGATTCGGTTTGCAAGTCGAGTTCCATATGGAGGTAAAATTAGGCGTCGTGATGGGCATTTTGGTGGTCGTGATTTTAGAAGAGATAACTCTTATAATCGGAGTGGGGAAAGCACATATAGTACAATGGTAGTGATAGAAATAATGGCAATTATAGTAGTGGAGATATAATTCTAGGGTGACCAAAGCTTAGGATTAATGTTTTACAGTACCCCTCAAAATTATTTTGTTTCAAGGTATATATATTTTTCACTCGAATATCAGGATTTTGATGTTTTGGACAATGCAATAAAGTTGTAGACTACATTTGAAAATGTGCATATCAGTAGGATGACTTTATTCAAGGAGATGGATTTTTTTTTCTGTAATATATGTTTGTCTTTAGTTAAATATTGGTGTGTATCTTTACTGTGTTATGTCTTAGGAAACGACACAAGTGTCGTTACTAGACTTATAAGCATACATGAGAACGGCACAAGTAACATTGCATGAATTATAAGCTTTCACTAGAACAGTACAAATGTCGTTGCTGGACTTATAAGTGTCTACGAGAACGGAACAAGTGCCATTACAAACCTTATAAGCTTCCATGAGAAATTCCAAAAGTGTCGTTACTGAGTTGAAAATGTCCATGAGAACAGCACAAATGCTATTACTGACTTATATGTGTCCATTATAATTTATATCATTTTAGTCATTTTTTATCGCATGGTAAACCTTTACGTCTTACACGTATTGTGGGGGGTCCTTCGCTTGAGGTCTTTCCGTTGAAAACAAATTAAAATATATGAGAAAATAATAGAACAGTACAAGTGCCGTTAGTGAGATGAAAATGACCCTTATGTCGTAATGCTTGTAAACACGTGTACAAGTAGTCACGTCTTATCTGTGATCCGAGAACTAATAAGTTGAATTCATTTACATTGTAAAATGGACGTGAATGTAGAAAAGTTGAGAGATATGCTCATTATGGTATTTTAATGAATTGGTATAATGACTTATGTTCTTTCACCAACTCGATAACATATAATCGATATTATTTCAACCGTTCTTTATCACACGATCAATATTTACGTCTTACATACATCATGATCAAATATATATTAAAGTAATATGAAAATAATTATCATATTTAAATTATCAAAGTAACAACATTGTATTATCAATAATAGACATAACACAACAGATGGTTTTACTTTCGTTTTATATGGAAGATAACGATTGTAGTGACCATTCTATACTACAGATAATTGCTGGAGTGCCGTTATTATCCAATAGTTGCAGACATCACAAAATACACCAAAAAGGAAAATAAAACCAATTAAAATATCATTTCATAATATATTTAGTAATAAAAGTACTAATGTACATGAAATTTCTAAACTTACATTTCTTTTTTCTTTAAATATAGTAGAGATTTCAATGTAGATAATATAAAAATTAAATTCTTGTTCAAATGCTCAAAAGATGCTCAAAATAGGTGAAAAATATAATGAATCACAAGATTTTAGGGTAGTTAGCACAGTAACGAGAGAACACATGCGATGCAACTTTGGAGTTGAATTGCGGAATTTAATTGGATTGATGGGGTGTTAGGGTTTTTTTCCAATAGTGATATAGTTTTAGACATTTGACATTATTTGTTTATTGTATTTTATAATTGAAAGTCATTTGATCAACAAACATTGAAGGAATGTTATTTAACCAAATACATTATTTGACTGGGTTATTTAACAAACTCGCTAATGAAACAATTCAAATGGTGGGAATTTGTGGGCAATTTCTCCAATCACCGGCTACTGTTGGAATTGAGCATGTGATAAAATTTGAAGATGACAACATTTCAATAGCGGGAACACGGCGGCACAAAGATTTGAAATTTTACAAATTTGACGATGATAAAATTATTCCTCTCGTGGTAATATAATTATTTTTTTTAGTTTTTATTGGATTATGACTATAATTGTAAATTGGGTAATTATATCGCCACTACAAATTTTAATTACTA
Source organism: Fraxinus americana (assembly GCA_035079005.1). Taxonomy (NCBI): domain Eukaryota; kingdom Viridiplantae; phylum Streptophyta; class Magnoliopsida; order Lamiales; family Oleaceae; genus Fraxinus; species Fraxinus americana. The sequence goes on from JAVHZT010000033.1 coordinate 417,506, forward strand.
CACCACATTATAATCACACCACAGTTAAAATACATTTTTAATAAATACACAACGATAAATTTAAAATTATACTCCTAATTCAGTAAAAACAAAAAAAAAAAAATGAAAAAAACATAATAGAATATTGTGGTGTACTTATCACCAATATTAATCCTCATTTTCTCAACCTTTTCTCTAAATTATGTGTACTAAACGTGGGTTCGAGTTTGGACTAGTAAACAACTTCCTGAATCCAAATGAGCATGGATTGAAGGGAGAATTGTTATCAAATGTACCAAGAAAAATGATAACTCATGTGTCAAAATCATGACTATAGAAAGACAACCTTGAATAAAATTAAATAATGATGGTGATAAATTCTTAATTTTCAAACTTGACAAATAAATTGAAAAAATTCATCTATAAATCGTAGTCAATTAGAGTATAAATTAATTTACCGTGAGGAAAAGAAAATTATCCCCATTGCCGTGGAAGAATGTAAAAGCCGTCGGAAAACTATGAGCAATGAGATGTTGAGGAAAAAGAAAGAAATAAATTATGTTTTATATTTGTGGTGTAACTATAATTTATTTAATTAAAAAGTATATTTAAACTCTAATTATGTCATTTTACTTGAGGATATTTTAGTAAATAAGAAAATTGTGGTGTACTTAATAAAATTTGTAGTGGTAATATAATTACCCTTGTAAATTTGTTATGGTGTATTTATTGAAAACATATTTTAATAATGGTTTTATGGCGGTAATATCCTAAAATTCCCCCCAATCCCAAGTCAGCTCGACCCTTTTTTCTTTAACTTCAATACTCCAAATTGACTCCAAATTCCGAACATTCTACAGAAGAATTTAGTAGTTTTTTCTGATATTTCATGCATGAAATGGAGTACTAATAGCAATATTCATGAAAATACTTTGAGGAAGATAGCGAACTAGGTGCAATCTGTGCATTTTCGAAGTATATTTATGTTCTTTGCATTTTGAATTTCTTTTTGATTTCAACGTGTTTCTGGGATTTTTTTAGTTTTCTCTTTTGGCTCTTAACACGAGATGAAATGTACAAGTCAATATGTAAAATTAGCAGGAAATTAGGAAAATACAGTTTTATGCACCTCAAAACTAGGGGCGTCCAAAAGTCCCGAACCGAACCGAACCGAACCGAACCGAGTGGTTCTTCATAAATTAAATACCCGAACGGGTACCCGAATCGAGAACTGATGGGTTGGGTTGGGTCGGGTCTCGGGTCTAGACCAAGAACCGAAGAACCGAATAAAAACCGAAACTAAATAATTTTTTTTATTTTTTATATTGAATTAATTAAATTATTTTATTTTTTCTAAACAAATTAGCAAATTAATTAAATAAATCAGATTATTTCATAATTTTAATTTTAAAACCCAAATCATTTTTAAAACCTATTAGCCCATTTTAATTTGAAACAAATAAATATACTTTATGTAGTGTTGCGGTAATATTAATATCTACTTTTTGGTATTTGTATGCATTGAATTAATCTTATTCGACGTCTAATTATTTATATGTTTTTGAATTGGGTTACGTTAATTTGTAAAAGTTACGAGTGAAATGTCATTAGTTGTATTTATATAGTGTTGCTGTAAATATTAAAAAATTTAATTATGGTACGGAACCGAACAGAATAGAATCGAACCGACCCGAACCAAACCGAACCGAACCGAACCGAATCGAACCGAACGGAACCAAACCCGAACGGTTCCATAATTATATTTGGACCCGACAGGCCCATTTATTAAATACCCGAAAGTTTTGGGTCGGTTCGGGTCTCTTCAGAATCGAACCGAACCGACCCACGGACAGCCCTACTCAAAACTATAAGGATCTGAATTTCTTACTTTTGTTTTACGGGGGGTGTATTTAATTGGGACTTTTGAATATTTTCATGGACTTTTTTTAAGTGATGACTTATGTGAATTTTGTGATTTTTTTTTATAAATTTGTATGAAATTAGTGGAAGTTTTATAAAATTCTATAGATTTTCATTTCAAAACTTTTATAAACTTTTGTAGAATTCAAAAGACTTTTAAAAACTTTCATTAGAAATAAAATTCATGTAGATCTAATGCAATAGTGTGGTTTCCACAATTCCCCTTGTCCTTCCCATTTCCCTCCCCATATAATACAAAAAATATTTTAAAAATAATAAACATTTTAGACCTTAATGAAATAAATAATAATAATAATTATTATACATATAAAAAATAAATTTAATATTCAGTATTATTAATATAATATACCTTTAAAGAATAAATAAAAAATATATATTTAAATTTAATTTTAAATTATTCTATATAAAATTTTATAACTTAATTAAAAATAGATATTTCCCCAAAAAAAATGAAAAAAGAAAAAAATTTATTTTTTTCATAGAAAATAGAAATAAACAATAAGAGAGAGAAAAAAATGGAAACTAATATAATCAATAAAAAAAATCTTAATTATAAATTTAATGTTCGTAGAAAGAAAAATATTGAAAAAAATAAATATTAATTTCTTTATTTATTGGGAAACTTTCCCAAAATCTTGTAGTGACAAATTTTGAGATTTTATTTTAGTACTTTTTACTTAAAAGTTAGTACCGTGGAGACTTTTATAAAAGTCTATGAAAGTCATTAAAATTTGAATATCTGAAAACTTATAGAGATTTCTAAATAGTTTTAATTGAATTTCCCTGTTATTTTTAGAGGCTTTTTAAAAGTCTCAATTGAATACATCAATATTTTTATGGAGTTTCCAAAAATTTACATTGAATACCCATAAATTTTTTAAATCTCAAAAAGTCATTAAAAATCTCAATTGAATAAACCCCCCTTAATTCTTGGATTTTGGGCGTAGAATACTGGGCTTCTTCAAGTGTTCAATAAGAGAGTATAGAGGGTTCAAAATTACCAATTAATGACTTTTCCTTTTCTGTTTGTTACGTGAACTTGTGTGTCGAAATGAAAAGTATTCAAGTTTCTCGCAGAAAATAGTTTCCATATGAAATGTAACGTTAGAAATACAATTCGTAATGCAGTGATTATGATAATCAAATTTAATCTCACGAAAATTAGTACACAAAGAAATGTGCTCATATTGAAGGGTTCAGCATGTTTACTTGCTACTTATAAGGTGCCTATAAACACAATTGTATAAATAAATGTATTTATTCTTTGATTTTTTTATTTTTATTTTCCTTGCTGTTTGTGTATGATATAGAAAGCTTGTTCACTCTTTTGAAGTCACTTCAATTTCACAATTTACATTTTTAATGTTCAGTTTGTTGAGATGAATTGCATTAAGGGTTTGCGTTATTTGAAAAAAACAATGTAGACGCAGCATATCACATTATTCTATGTTAAAAAAGCATTGTGTATGATCAAAGCAAGCTCTCCTCATTGCGACACCAACGGGATACAATGTGGAAAGAAACATGTCGTGGAAAGCAAAGTTTCCTTCGTTTTTGGAAAATATCTTGGGGCTTAAAAGATATGCAATGCTAAAATACAGACTTGAGCAGAGATTTTCTTGTACAGATATGGGTTGAGGATAGAAAGAAGAGAAAGTCCACTGGTAAAAGAAGACTAAAAATTCTTAAATCTGCAGACCATGGTGAAGGAGTATTTGGCTGTCAAACTGCGCTTTCAGACTTCTGTTTGAGAGATTGCTTTCAGTTGCATCTATCTCAGATGAAAAGTCTTATGACAAGCCGAAGCCAGTCTTGAAGCAGCCACCTACTAGCCAGTTTGTCACAGGCATACTGGAATTATTTAATTGAATTAATATTCTAAATAATCAATGCATATATATGGCAATATCTATTATTTAATTGAATTAATATTCTAATAAATTAAATAATAGAATCCGTAGATTCAAGTCTTGGTGATTTGTTAATCACAAGGAGTTGTGATTGTGAGATATAAATTACATATGACCGAATCTTAAATCGTCTGTGGTCGAGGTATAACGAGATACGGATATCGTTATTACGGATAGACTATCGCGTGTGACATTCTTACTTGTGAAGTAAGTAGCTGATCTCACAAGCTAAAGTGTGGTGACACTTGAATGAACACGTGGATGTTTTGTTATAGAACAAAACATTGGAGACCCGCTGAGAGATTCCACATGGACAACTATCTAAGTGTTGGTGGTTAATCTCTAACGTTCGGTAGTGGAATTGGTCCTTTGACTTGAGGTCATCATAGTACCTTATATGAAGGCAGACATACTTTGGTGGTGTTGGATGTTGCTCTATCAAGGGTCGCTAATACAGCATTGTTCGGGTATGTCAAGAATCATATGAAGGTTGTGAATGATCAATAGAGGATTCGTCACTCTTAGATAGTAAGAGATTATGATCTACATTTTATCTAGTTAAGTTAATAATGAAATCCTTGGCCAAGGTGAACTCATAAGTCGGAAAAGAGTTTTCGACGTACATTGACTTAACAGTGGGATAAAAGATATGATCGATAATTGAGATTGACACATATCCATATCTCATAATTGATCGGATCATATTGACGAAAGAATTATAGTTTCACGGTAAATGAACAAGTTTGGTTTTGTCATGCTACGTGATATTTCCCGTCACATGTATTACCCTGATACATTGCCAGATGTCAATCTGGGACAACGAAAGTGAATTAGTGATAAATTAAAAGGGGCGTTTTAATTTATCGATTTTGATTAGATCAAAATAATAATTCACGTCGTTCGGTATCGTGATCGGGAACCTAATGGGTCACACACAAAAGAGAATCAGAAGAATGAGATTTACCAATTAATTAATTGACAAGTGTTGGATAATTAATTAATTGAGTTGTTTATTAATAGGCCCGAATTAATTAATTGGATTAATTAATTCATGGACCAGATTTAATTAATTTGATTAATTAAATATTGGACCGGGTTAATAGATGGGCCGAGCCCATTTGGACTTATATTAATAAACTACTAGGGTTTGAAAACTGTGGGGATTATTATTATTCTTGCTAGCACAAGAAAAGAAACCCTAGCCGTCATTCTTGTTCTCTGTGTGGATCACCATTGGAGGCTGGACAATTGGACAGCTTGGATTGCAGATCGTGATCATTGGAGTTCAAGAAAAAGCAAAAGAGTTTGTGGAATTCATTAAAGGTATAATTCTAATTACAGTTTCTATCTAAACAAATTGCAGATCCTCGTTTGGGAATTGAAAATTGTTTTATTTCCGCTGTGCATGATTAAGTAAATTCCCAACACCTTTGCCTTCAGAAGAGGTAAAATCTTTATTCTCTCGCTTGATAAATAGAGTCACTTGTAACTTGAACAAATTAGTTTTTCTATTGTGCTATGTGACTAATGTGTTTTAATTCCAGCAATAATTGAAGGTATTCATACCATTCTCTATATTGGCTTATATTTGATTCACTTCCCATGCTTCGCTATCAACTTTTTTCTACAATTTTGTTTCATGAATAAAGATTCGTGAGTACGAGGATGGAGGTAATTTTAGTTATCTAAGTTTTAGGACAGCATCCACTGGTTGCCCTTAAAGACTTAAAGCATCAGATTTTTGGTTTACTAGTTGAAGGAGAATGACTATTATCTATCATTTTCATAAAACAAAATAAGCTTGAGATATCTAATGATTAGAGCTTAGTGGCAATTCCTTCCTACATGCTGCAGAATAATTCAAGTTACATTGGTTGCATACACTTCAATTATGTGGAATTTTTAAGTTGTAATTTTCGAGTTGGTCGCCTACTCCGCAGTGAAATCAACTTGAGAAAGTTGGGGAGTTACTGGAACCTTCTTCATGTTGCATCCATACTGGTTAAACACATTTACTGTCTGTATTCGATCCCGTAATCATCAAACAGGATCATCGAATTAATGGTATAAGCCTCTCTCTCGTTTTAGTAATTGTGCCGTATCACCTGAATTCAGTTTTCCACTTTAGCCAATTAGCCAGTAGTAATGATAGTGGTGGTTAGAAACTGAATTTTATCTTGGTCATATTAATACTACGGTTGAATATCCTGCTTTTGTGTTGCTGTTCCAAATTTAAGCTTGTCTTCTTTTCTTCTTTTTAATATCATTGAGGCAGAAGGTAAGTTGCAAACCTTGGATTGCATCAAAATGTTTAAAAATTACTAAGGATTAATAATTAAATAAATTAGGATGAATAGGGAAAATGGACAATACCCAGATAATATTGCAGGATTAAATGGCAATTACCGTTAATTTCTCTCTAAAATATTGACTCTTAACTGCTATTTGTAATATCAGTGGCCATACTTGTTCTTTTAGGCCCCAATTCTTGATTGCGTATAAGCATGTTGATGGTTGATTCATGGAAAAATGTATCAGAGAGGAAAATCGTACCACCATATGTATGGAATCATCAAAGCGACAAGATTCTGAAATTTCTTTGAAATGAAAATTGATCTTGTTCCTAGAGGCAAATGTTCGATAATCTTCTTCCTTGAGTACTTTTCAAGTGCCTTGTTCTAGGATCATACTTGTACCTTTCTGATAAAACTTGACATGTAATCATTCATATTAGTCATAGCACAAGTCAAATTCATGTGGTTTATGTCACAGCATGAGATTCTGACTTGAAAAATTAATGTCAGTTGTGATTACAAAAGTATCCTGTAACCATGCAAAGATGGTTATTCTTTCCAATTTGTCTTTATTTTTTTCAGTCTAAGATTGCACCTCTTCTTGCAAGAGCCAATTTGCTGATCACTAGATATGTAGATTGAGCCAACATTGTTCTTTGTTTTGAGCAGGTAATTGCGTGAAGATCTTAACATTAACTTATTTTATGCTCCCAGACCAATCGGAAAAGTGTTTGTATAGAAACAGCTTACACCAGGGGTACTTACAGATGAACATGTGGCAGGATTTTAGCGGATGGATTATCTGTGTTTTGTGTGGAAAATAGTGTGAGTTCTTATTAAGTGTAAATTCTGTAAATGAAGTGGTAAATGAGGGTATACATTAGCAAAACTCTAGACCAATAGAGAAAATCAAGAATGTTTCTTTTATTATCAATAATAGTATAGCTTATGAAGGCAATTTCGGGCATAGTATTGTATATAAAACTAGTCCTGTTTCATATTTATCAATATCCTATTCATGGGAACCTTCTATTGCATATACCCAAAAAAAAAAAAAAAACAAAAGAATCTTTGAACTAATTAAAACATAATTTTTCATAAGCAGTGCAATTAATTGATTTTGAAATTCTAAAGTGTTAACTTTCAAGATCTGCCAACGGGAAGGTATGATTGTAAGTGGACAAAAGGGAATTTTTGGAAAAAAGATCTTTTAGATCTCTTTCGAAGCGGTCTTGGATAAAATGCAGTAGATGTTACGGGCCTGTGTCAGACCCGCCACCTCACCCCGCCACGTGTCCACGCACGTGGCCCGAGCCACTTGCCGGACGAGGTGATTAAACCAAAAACCGAACTGATTGTACATGCTGAGGTGATTGCACTAAGGACGAACTGAAAACGCGTCAGCGAACGAACCGGACTCATCCACGAGTACGCAGTGGATGCAAAGGCCCGCACTCCGCTTCTACAACGCTGCAACGCTTCACCTGCCACACCTCGCCTCTACGAAGATCTTTTGTACAGATCTTCCCAAAGTCAAATCTCTGACTGACGGGACGTGCGGCAGGTTCTCAAACGGTCAAATCAGCAGCCTATGGCTGAAACATTCAATACCAGTCGACCTATGGAGGGACAGAGTGACACCTAGGATGGGACAAGCCTTGAGGATCTGACAACACGTGTCCTCTCATCCAATGGCCCTCCTCTCTCCATCCTTAGTATAAATATCCCCTCATTGTGCCTAGGAAGGGGATTGGAAAAATCTCATTTGCTCTCCTACATACTGCAAAAAACCAAGTATCATCCTTTCCCTCACTTTTGTCAAATTTTATCGACACTATATCGACCACATCCCCGGCGAGTGCTCTACCGCCGGCGAATCCCTTATTGGCCGAATATAAAACTGACTTGACCGTCGGAGTGCTTGCGGCCGCTCCTACCCCATCAGGGAGAGGCCACGAGTGACTGACGGCGTGTTACGTGTGCAGGAGGATTTAACTTGAAGACATATCCTGTTGGCCACGTGTCCGAGCCATTTTTCGAGGTCAACAGATTGGCGCCGTCTGTGGGAAGTTACTTAACCACGAGTTCTCCCACAAAAATTGTAAAAAACGCCCGGTTGGTATTCCCCCCCCCCCTTGAAAAAAGGGTTGATTCTTGAAAAAGGGTCTTTCGCAGCCGCCTCGAACCATGAGTTCCAGTGAAGGTGATAATGCGAGGGCAAGGGATGTCTCTGAAGAAGAGATCATCCGAGCCAACGTTACGCAACAGCGGCCCCATCATCGCTACCGTAGAAATAGAACGGCAGCGCGTTTGGCGGCCGAAGTGGCCCAGATGGCCGCTAACATGAGGACCATCACGGCTCAAAATGCAGCTATGCAAGAACTACTCATGCAAGTGCAAAATCAGGGCGGTTTTCAAGCCCCACATCACCCGCATCCATCGGGACGTAGACAAGCCGAGGCGGAATCCAGCAGGAGAACCCATGTGAGCCCCCAAGGAGAGGCTCCCGTGGAAAGGGATGTGGGAATGGACACTTCGAATTACACCGCTGCTCCAGCCGGTGGACCCCCTGCGGGAGAGAGTTTCCCCCCGGAATATGAGCGGCCTCAGAGGTCTGTTAGTGTTTTCGATCGGATCGGACGGGCACCTAGAAATAGGGACCAACCCCCGCCGCAAACCACCCACCAGCGGGGACACGAACAAAGCCAAGAAGTCCAAGCCCCTCCGCCTAGAAATAGGCGGGAGAGGCGAAGCCAAATGGATTGGGGTAACAGGGCTGAAACGGCTCAGGTTCCACCTCAGCAGCAGGCAGATAGCAATGACTCCGACGGACCCTGTAGGTCGTATGAGCTCGATGATGACGATGACAATCTGCCTTCTCCAGGGAGCTTCGCACATTTCCGATGCCTCACAACTTTGTTCCTCCTAAGATCCCAAAGTACGAAGGGAAGGGCGACCCGGAAAAACATCTCAACAAATACAAAACACAGATGAGCCTCAGGGGAGCCTCGCCAACTCTGAAATGCAGAGCCTTCCACTTGACTCTTGGCGGTTCTGCCGAGGTATGGTATAGTAGATTGGCGCCACCACTCAGCATACGGAGCTGGCCGGATCTGAAAAAGGCATTCTTGAACCAATACCTCTCTAGAAAAGAGGGAGAGGCTCATATTCAACGTTTGCAAGATATGAGGCAAGCAGCAGGGGAAACCCTAAAAAACTACCTAGCTCGTTTTACGGATGAGATAACCTACTGCGAGCAGGTCACGGACAAGGAGGCCCTTTCAGCTCTAAAAGGAGGACTGAACATGAACACACTGTTTTGGAGGGATGTCCGAAGCAAGAACCCTTCGACATATGACGAGCTGGTGGAAATGATGAAAGTAGAAATCGTCAACGAAGAGATGATCGATCACAGGAACAGGGCTGCCCAAGGCCTTCCACCACCCCAGAGGCAGATAGGCAGGGGGCCCACATCCCAAATAGTGAGCCAACAATGGACTCAAGCTGGGCACACGGTGGCCCCCACCTCGGGACAAGCATTAGCCACTGCTACACTCAACGCGGTCCCCACCTTGGCTTACGAAAATGTCGGGCGCAAGCAACCCCGCCAGAAATACGGGACGACCCTCCACCTCTAGAAATAGGGGAAGAGGAGGAAGGCCTAGAGATAGGCCCCCAGAAACGCGGCCTTATTGCACCATTCATCGCCATTATGGTCATGACACCAGGGATTGTGCAGGCCTAGGAAGACCTGCAAGCAACCCTCGTAACAGCAGGGAACACAACTATGGAGGCAATAGTCCAAGGCGCAGTCCCCTGAGGAGGGGCGAGACGAGGCGGCACTCCCCGAGTCATAGAAACGATGACAGGGAAAGGCCCCGGAGCGGGCAACGCCCCAGGAGAGATTCGGCCCCCTCAAACGAGCAACAACCAATCCGTGAGATAGACACCATTATTGGAGGACCTCACGTAGGAGGTGAATCAAAAAATGCTCAGAGGAACTACACCAGGGAGGCGAAAACCCCACCTATGGTCAGTTACTTGGTGAACCAATCGTGAGGTGGAAGGGTTGCAGAACCCATAACCTTCACTCAAGAAGATGCTGCAGGAGTGCACTTCCCGCACTGCGATGCCCTGGTAGTCAGAGCCGTGGTGGTTCGCAACGGGCTAAAACGCATGCTGGTAGATAATGGCAGCTCAGTCAACATCCTGTTTGGCACAACTTTTGATAAAATGGCAGTGGATCACGAGCTAACACCTATGAGCTCGCCTCTCTACGGATTGACTGGGGACAGCATTACTCCCAGAGGTAAAATCACCCTTGCTGTCGAAATGGGAACCTCACCCCAGGTAGCGCATCACTTCATGGAGTTCTTAGTGGTTGACCGCCGATCCGCCTACCATGGCGTCCTGGGGAGGCCTGCCCTAAAGGAACTATGGGCAGTCACATCCATCCATCACCTCTGCATGAAGTTCCCAACCGAACGAGGGATCGCAACCGTTCGAGGCGACCAGATAGGATCCAGGGAGTGCTATCTTAACTCCCTTAGGAAGGCAGAGCCTCGAGTCAACATGGTGCTGGATACTGAAATGGCGGAGGCCCCCGAAGAACAACCTCCGACCCAAGATATAATCATGGCGGAGGCCAGATCAACAAAATGTTCGCCGGTCAGCTCGGCAAAACAATGGAGGTCTACGTTGATGACATGCTTGTGAAAAGCCTCGTGGCTAAGGAGCATATCGAACACCTGGCTGAAGCCTTCAGAACCCTAAGGAGGTATCACATGAGGCTGAACCCGTTAAAATGCGCCTTTGGCGTGGCTTCCGGAAAATTCTTGGGTTACATCGTGAATCAACGGGGAATAGAAGCCAACCCAGAAAAGATTAAAGCTTTAGTCGAGATGAGGTCGCCTCAGAAACCCAAGGAAGTGCAACGGCTAACTGGCAGACTAGCCGCACTCAATCGCTTCATCTCGAGGGCCACTGAAAAGTGCCTGCCCTTTTTCAAAACCCTCAAAGGAGGCGGGAAGTTCCAATGGACTCCGGAGTGCGAGGTAGCGTTCCAAGAGTTGAAAAACTACTTGGGGCGAGCACTCCTCCTCAGCAAGCCAAGGGAAGGGGAACCCTTATTGCTATACTTAGCCGTGGCTGAAAGCTCAATCAGCTCAGTTCTTGTACGGGAAGAATCGGCTCACCAATTGCCAGTATACTATGTAAGCAAAGCCTTGCTCCCCGCCGAAGTGAGATACCCAGATATGGAGAAATTGGCTCTTTCATTGGTCATCGCCTCTCGAAAATTGAGGCCGTATTTCCAAGCCCACAGCGTTCATGTTTTGACAAATTTCCCACTAAGGCGGAGTCTTGCGTGCCGGACGCCTCGGGAAGGTTCTTGAAGTGGGCGAGAGCTCAGCGAGTTCGACATAATCTACGCGCCCCGGACAGCCATCAAGGGTCAGGCTCTGGCCGATTTTGTCGCGGAATTCACCAAGACCCCTGAAATCGAGGTGGATATGGAACCAGCAGAGCCTCCCACTTGGAGTCTCTTCGTCGACGGTTCCTCCGGAGAAACAGGCTCCGGGGCTGGTATAGTGTTAGAAAGTCCGGAAGGGCACAGGCTTAACTGTGCAGTAAGGTTCGGGTTTAAGGCCTCCAACAACATGCCCGAATACGAGGCTCTCCTGGCCGGACTCCGGCTCGCCAAGGAACTGCAAGTAAGAAGATTGGTTACAAACTGCGATTCGCAGTTAGTGGTGAATCAAGTCAATGGCAACTTCGTCGCCAGGGACAAGCATATGGCGGCCTACCTGAAGCTGGTCATGAATTCCCTGCCCAACTTCGAAAAGTTTGAGCTAATCCAAGTGCCCCGCCAAGAGAATTGCCACGCCGACGCCCTATCAAAGCTAGCCAGCAGCAAGGATTCGGAGCTTCTAAAGGTGATTCCAATCGAACACCTGGCCGAACCATCTATTAAGGAGGGCGAGAAACTAATGTGGATTGAAAGCACCCCACCATGGATGCTACCCATACTGGCCTACCTGAAAGAACAAAGCTTGCCAGAAGACGAAATCGAAGCTCGGAAGCTCCGAAGAAGGGCCGCGCACTTCTTCCTACAGGACGATATTCTGTTCAAGCGTGGTTTTTCCTCCCCCCTTCTCAGATGTACAGGAGGGGAAGAAGCAAACTACATCCTCAGGGAGGTACATGAAGGTGTTTGTGGAAATCACTCCGGTGGGATAGCTTTGGCCCACAAAATACTCAGGCAGGGATATTACTGGCCAACCCTGAAAAGGGACGCCACTGAATTCGTGTGCAAATGCGACAAGTGCCAGCGCTTCTCCAATGTGCAGAGGCAGCCATCTCAAGGACTCACGGTGGTATCAAGCCCCTGGCCTTTCGCCAAATGGGGTGTGGATTTTATTGGCCCCTTGCCGAAAGGAAGAGCGAATGCTCGCTTCGCCATAGTCGCCATTGATTATTTCACCAAATGGGTGGAAGCAGAGCCTCTAGCCAAGATCACTGAGGCCAACACCACGAAGTTCCTTTGGAAAAACATCATTTCCCGGTTCGGCATACCTCACTCCCTAGTGTCTGACAACGGCAAGCAATTTGACAACAAGAAAGTCCGGGATCTATGTGATGAGCTTAGAATCAGAAAGTATTTTTCCACGCCCCATCATCCCCAAGCAAATGGGCAGGTCGAGGCGGTCAACAAAACCATTAAGCTCGCCCTGAAAAGGAAGCTGGACGCCTCCAAGGGCGCTTGGGTCGACGAGCTTCCACAGGTTTTATGGGCCATCAGGACCACTTGCAAAACTGCTACTGGGGAGACTCCATTTTCTATGGCCTATAGAGCCGAGGCTATGAGCCCTGTGGAGGTTGGCGTCCCATCTCCCCGCCGCCTCCACTTCGATGAGGTGATGAATGATGAGTCAAGGAGGCTTGAGCTAGACTTTCTCGAAGAAAAGAGGGACGAGTCCCAAGTTAAGCTCGCCTCCTACCAACGAAAAATGATGCGCTACTATAACGCCAAGGTGAAGAAGAGGACATTTCGCATTGGAGACTTGGTGCTTCGCAAAGTCTTCCCTTCGACCAGAGATCCTGGCACAGGGACTTTGGGGCCAAACTGGGAAGGACCCTATCGCGTGGTTGCAGAAATCAGGTCTGGAACTTATAAAATCGAAGATCTAAATGGGAGAATGATGCCTCACCCCTGGAATATTGAGCACTTAAGGAAATATTATCAGTAGGGGACGTGTACTGTTGTAAATATTGCAATCAAATAAACGGATGTTATGTTCACTTAGTTCTCGCATGGACACATCAGACAAACTTAGCAAGGTGCAAGCCCATTCAAAGGGTACACCCCCAAGATATTCTGCCTAAGCCAGAGATGGTGCGGGTGCCATCCTGGACGAGGCGGAGTGCACAAATCAAACGAACTTGGCAAGGTGCAAGCCCATTCAAAGGGTACACCCCCAAGATATTCTGCCTAAGCCAGAGATGGTGCGGGTGCCATCCTGGACGAGGCAGAGTGCACAAATCAAACGAACTTGGCAAGGTGCAAGCCCATTCAAAGGGTACACCCCCAAGATATTCTGCTTAAGCCAGAGGTGGTGCGGGTGCCATCCTGGACGAAGCAACATTCGCGCGTTGAGTAAGTCCGATGCGTTATTACTTGTTCATTGGCATCTTCCATTTCATTAAGTGGTGGAGTAAGTCCGATGCGTTATTACTTGTTCATTGGCTTCTTCCATTTCATTAAGTGGTGGAGTAAGTCCGATGCGTTATTACTTGTTCATTGGCATCTTCCATTTCATTAAGTGGTGGAGTAAGTCCGATGCGTTATTACTTGTTCATTGGCATCTTCCATTTCATTAAGTGGTGGAGTAAGTCCGATGCGTTATTACTTGTTCATTGGCATCTTCCATTTCATCAAGTGGTTGAGTAAGTCCGATGCGTTATTACTTGTTCATTGGCATCTTCCATTTTATTAAGTGGTTGAGTAAGTCCGATGTGTTATCTCATTCATTGGCTTCTTCCATGTTATTAAGTGATTATGTCTGATGTGTTATTTGTTCGAAGCTGTTCTACGAAACAATGAAGCAAACAAGAAGAAAAGAGGCAACAACACTTGACGAAATAAAATTCATTATCAAATATGGGCCGAAGCCGTTACACATTCAATCTATATTTACAATTGCCCCCTCTCCCACCTCTTCCAGGGGGGCCTCCTCCCCCTCCTCAACTGGCTCCTCAGCCGCAGGCCTGCCCCCAGTAGGCCCACCGAACTCCTCCTCGATGGGGCCAAGGTCCAACCCTGGGTGACTCTCGCGCAGGCGAGACATCACCTCCTGAGCAGCCCAGGAAGTCCAGAAGTTAGCGAAGTCGTCATACTCAGGCGTCTTGTCAAAATTCGCCTTATAGTCTTCAACTGCCGCCTCCTTAGCCTCCTTCACCTCGGCCCTCAACGAGTCAATCTCGCCTGCTTGGGCCTCGCACAGGGTCCTCAGCTCAGCCTTCTGCTTATTGGCCTCAACCAGAGCATCCGAAGCGATCCTCTGGTGATCATTGGCCTGGTCAACTCTTTTAGTCAAGGCCGCTACTTGGGAGACGGACTCGTGGAGCTCGTTCCTCAGATTATTCACCTGGATCTCTGCCGAATCCAGCTTGGTAGCAGCCGCTATCCATTTTTCCTCGGCCTCCTCCGTCTCCTTCTTCGCCTTGGCCACCTCATCCTCCCAGGACTCCGAAGCCTTCAGCTTCTCCTCAAGCTCTTCGTTCCTTTTGCGGAGGCCTCGGACCAGATCCTCGGCAGCGGCGCCCACACTTAGCGCCCTGGCAACGCAAGCGTTATTCGCTGCCAGCAGATCCTCAATATCACACGAGGCGGCGTGCCTTTGCCAGTCCTCGGTCCAGTATTTCCCATGGATCCGTGCGGCAGAGGCAGTTTCGGGGGGCAGCATCTCTAGCACTGCCTCAGAGAGGTCTTCGTCTCGGCTCCCCAAGAAGTCGGTGGCCTTACCCCTGGCCGAGGCGGATACAGGCTTCTTCATTTTCTTCTTGGCCGGGCCTTCGGAGAAGTAGGCGGTGATAGGCACTACGGCCTGAGGGATGGTCGATGGGGCCGCCACGGTTACCCCAGGCTGAGCGGCTGGGGGGGTCTCCTTGGAAGGGGCTGGGGCAGGGGCCTTCACCGGGCCGACTTTCCTTTTTCTGACGAGGGAGGCTCCTTCCTCCGCCTCGTCCTCCGCAGAAGGCTGGGGACCCCATCGAGCGAGCAGACGCTCCGACTGCTTCTTATATACAGCCGAGCTCGTCTTCAGCATCTTCGCCTCCGCCACGCTCCGGCGGATTGTCGCAAAGTCAGGCCTCGGCACCTTCTTCTTCGCAAAGTCTCCTACAGAATTAATGAATGAGCACTTAGTCACAAAAATAGAGCAAATAAAGAACCGAGCTTAGGTATTTACCTCGAGTCGACATCAGCCCGTGGGTGGTGAAGTGCGTGTTCTTGTCGATAATTTCTTTGTAACTCCTCTCCTTCGGAGGTAGCTGGTAGAGGTGGCTTATGATATCCCACTCCTCCTCAGAGATCTCACACCTCGGCAGAGAGCCTGCAAACGACGAATATTAAAAACATGAGCGAATGCGAAGTAGAATCAACTCGGGAAAGAAACTTACTGTAAGTGGAATATGTGGTGGGGATGGTAAGAGGCGCCATGGGGTCGCCCTCCATGGTGTCCCACCTCCCGGCGACCCAGAACCAAGAGTTCCTCCAGCCCTTAACGGAGGTGGGCAGCCCAGTCACAAACGGGGCGTGCGATCCCCAGGGCGCCAAGTAGTACCACCCCTTGCTTTCCTCCCCTCCTGCCACGCACTTCGGCAAGAAAAGAGAGTGAAACACGCTGAATGGCATGTCCACCCCGATGCTAGCCCGGCGCCACAGCATCCACGTTCCCACCATGTGGGACCACGCGTTTGGGTTCAGCTGGGTCGGAGCCAACCCGTAGGATCGGAGTACTAACCTAAAGAAGGGATGAAAAGGAAGTCTTAACCCCGCCCTCAAGAGGTTTTCACTTACCGCCACACACCCCGGCCTCGGATAGCAAGCTTTCTCGTGAGGCTCGGGTATTATTAAATCTATGTTATCTGGGATCCTGAACACGACCCTACACCTCTCTAAAACCTCCTTGGTGGCGCTGGAAGGATAATTGGAAGCCCCCATTGCACCGAAGTATCCACGGGGGAGGCTGGTCTTCTCCAAATATTCTCCCCGGCCCTAATGGCCCTACTCAGCTCGTCCGGAGAAACCAGTACCGGTTCCATCAACCCAGAATCCCCCTCACCTCTCCTCCCTTCACTCCCCGAGGTACTCACAGACTGTTCGTTTGCCATGACCGATTTTTGGAAGAATTCGAAGAAAAAGGAGAAAAAGAAAGGAAACCGAATCAAGCCCTGTTACCTAGTTCAACGGCCGCCGGAGTTCACGAAGTCGATTGCCGGAATAGCCCTGGTGCTGCCGGAGATTTGACAGGGACCGCCGTAGAATGCAGAGTAAAGGAAGAAAAATCGTAAAATGCTCTCTAAACCTTAGAATTTTCGCAAAATGAAGGTTTTAAAATGAGAAAGACGGGCCTTTTATAGGCACTCCAAACTCACCCCAACCGTTCGATCAACCTAAGCACAATCTGAACCATCCAGCGCTCAAATGCAAGGATCTCCGTCCAAATCAATGGTCATTTGAATCAACGGCCCTGATGAGGCAGTGGGCCACACGCTTGGTGAGAAGACGTCGCCTTGAGTAAAGGGAGCCGTCGTCATTATTATCATTTATGTCAAGGGAGGCGTGCCTTGAAAGCAAGCGAACGCCTCCCCATGATTGCCTTGGGAAAGTACGAAGGTTTCCAAATCATTAGCACAAAGTTCAAGGTCAACCCATCTCGCCTCGGCCACATCAGAATGTAGTGTTGCAACAGCTCCCCCAAGAGCTGCCAACCCATCTCGCCTCGGCCACATCAGAATGTAGTGTTGCAACAGCTCCCCCAAGAGCTGTCAACCCATCTCGCCTCGGCCACATCAGAATGTAGTGTTGCAACAGCTCCCCCAAGAGCTGTCAACCCATCTCGCCTCGGCCACATCAGAATGTAGTGTTGCAACAGCTCCCCCAAGAGCTGCCAACCCATCTCGCCTCGGCCACATCAGAATGTAGTGTTGCAACAGCTCCCCCAAGAGCTGCCAACCCATCTCGCCTCGGCCATATCAGAATGTAGTGTTGCAACAGCTCCCCCAGGAGTTGCCACCCCTTTCGCCTCGGCCACAACGGGATCCTGTGTTACGACTACTCCCACCACCGACGACTTACCCCCTGCCTTCCAGCTCGGAATTGAAAATCCTTGTATTATATAAATATTCATACACGGACTTGCGGGACTATTGTTACGGGCCTGTGTCAGACCCGCCACCTCACCCCGCCACGTGTCCACGCACGTGGCCCGAGCCACGTGCCGGACGAGGTGATTAAACCAAAAACCGAACTGATTGTACATGCCGAGGTGATTGCACTAAGGACGAACTGAAAACACGTCAGCGAACGAACCGGACTCATCCACGAGTACGCAGTGGATGCAAAGGCCCGCACTCCGCTTCTACAACGCTGCAACGCTTCACCTGCCACACCTCGCCTCTACGAAGATCTTTTGTACAGATCTTCCCAAAGTCAAATCTCTGACTGACGGGACGTGCGGCAGGTTCTCAAACGGTCAAATCAGCAGCCTATGGCTGAAACATTCAATACCAGTCGACCTATGGAGGGACAGAGTGACACCTAGGATGGGACAAGCCTTGAGGATCTGACAACACGTGTCCTCTCATCCAATGGCCCTCCTCTCTCCATCCTTAGTATAAAATATCCCCTCATTGTGCCTAGGAAGGGGATTGGAAAAATCTCATTTGCTCTCCTACATACTGCAAAAAACCAAGTATCATCATTTCCCTCACTTTTGTCAAATTTTATCGACACTATATCGACCACATCCCCGGCGAGTGCTCTACCGCCGGCGAATCCCTTATTGGCCGAATATAAAACTGACTTGACCGTCGGAGTGCTTGCGGCCGCTCCTACCCCATCAGGGAGAGGCCACGAGTGACTGACGGCGTGTTACGTGTGCAGGAGGATTTAACTTGAAGACATATCCTGTTGGCCACGTGTCCGAGCCATTTTTCGAGGTCAACAGTAGATATAGCATGACTTTCTTTTCTCAGGTGGCGGATGGGAGGTACATAAACAAAAGGAAATATTATTAATATCATTACATAGGGCAAAAGGCAGGTAAGGGTTAGAACCTCGTTTATGATACACCAACTACGGCCGGGAGCACCCACCACCAAGAATAGCATTTCAACCAAACCTGCTTTCCCGAGCAAAAGCAGGACCCTTGAATTTCTTTATCAATCACACGTGGATAGGGACAAAGTGAATACAAAATTTTATTCTTGATGGATTTAGTATTAAGATGTGCAATCCACCTCTGGAAAATACTAATGCGGCCACGTATCTGAAACTATATATTTTGAAGCACCTGAGCGAATCCAATGCTTTGGACCTACTATTAGTCATCATTTAGCATCTTTCATGGAATTGTGACCTACAAATATAATGAAACTCACATTGTAGGGGTTATTGACCTTTTTCTTTTTATTTCAGTTTCCTTCTTCAAAAGTCCCTTGTTCTTCTTTCTTGTATCTTTTCTTCTCTTCCTTTTTCCTTCTTGTCCCAACCTTTTTCTTTTCTTCTCTTTTCTTCTGCTTCGTTTTTTGATTTTTACAGAGGCTATTATTCTTCATCTCTTATGATTTTTCTTTCTTTCTTTCTCATTCTTCTCCTTTTATTTTCGCTCTCCAAGTACCCAAGACAATCAAATTATTCTTACAATCTCTTTTGAGTTTTCTATTTTTCTTCTTGTTTGAAGAAACAATTCCGCTTCTGCACCAATATAGGTAGCCTATGGAATGAAAATGGATACTAACATTACGTACAAATCGTGGTCGGTCTTGTGATTTTCGGGGCCCGAGACGAACTCCCAAAATTGGGCTCCCCAAATCAACGTAAATGCAAAATCCAACAGTGTATTATGCAACGTATTAATAACTTAATACTAAACAAATATAAAGAACAAAAGATTTATATTATATAAGCCGACAAGGCTTCAAACATTTTTAATATATTCAATATCAAGTTAGGGCAAACCATTGCTTACTTTAGAAGTAGAAAATCAACAAAAATTATGGAATCACACCATATTCCACCGTCACATCTCACAAGCCTAAAATCAAAAGTTCACATTAACCACGGCACCATCATTCTTTCTTAAGCTACGAAATTTACTCTTTTTAATCAATAAAAGGTTAAACCACATGGAATCATACCCTATTCACAACAATCAGATTCACAACAATCACATAAACAACATATGGAATATTATATTACAATCAAGAAATTCTATATTCACATGTACATGGATAACTCACTACTTTAGTGATTTTCCTGTGATTTCAACTTCCACCTCAAAACCGATATCCACATTTTCAATGGAAGCCTTAAACTAAATTATCATAACATTGAACTTACAAAATTTTAGAATGCACGAGAGTGTGAGCATAAGCACGTACGGGTGAATATTCTAAACAACCCACCGAATTTATTGAAAGCGATAATTTTTTTTTCCTTCTGAGCATTATATATGAACAAAAAGTTTCATGAACCCAACTTTCTGGTATAATCTTAATAGTGTGTAACTTCTAGTGTTTAGACAAAATCCAAATATCCTTCATATAATTGGAAAATAGCATTTAAAATAAACACTACAAAGACCTTTTTTCTTTTTTTGTTCACTAAACACTTTCAAAAACCCAGTTTGTGGTCTAATCTAACTCATGTAGTAACTTGTAAGGCTTAATCAAAATCCATGGCGTAATTCTACATAGACGAAATGCATTATTAAGTAAAAAAAAAACAGGGGCTAAAAGAAGAAAAAATGAGTAGAAGGACATGAGATAAATTGAAAACCTACATCTACATGCCCAAATTGAAATCGCCTACTGCCGAGTCCGACTTCCCCTCTCAATGCCCATCGAAGCCGTGACCTCCAACCACGACCACCGATCGTTGACCATTATAAATCTGTTAAAAAATTTAATTATGGTACGGAACTGAACCGAATCGAACCGGAACGGTTCCATAATTATATTTGGACCCGACGGTTCCATTTATTAAATACCCAAAATTTTTTGTTCCGGACCATGTCCAGCCCTACATTTTTCTTTAACCAAAAAAATTCATGAACTTTCAATGGGCGTTTAAAAATGGGAAAAGTTTATGGCTCAGATGTTTACTATTCCAAAATTAAAAATCTGGCCCAACAGTTTAAAATTACAAAAATCAGGTTTTTCTTAAATTAATTAATTACATTTCAGAATTATTATATTAAATTAAATATTTAACTGTAATATAATAAAATTAACCCACCCCACCCCCATTGCTCTGGCTACTGCTCCGGCGACCGGCGACTGCTCCGATCCGACGATTTTTTCGAGGTCATAGATCAAAAAATTTGTAGGTCACGGGTTACTTTGGGGTCACAGATAAAAAAATTTATAGATCGCAGATTATTTCGAGGTCACAGATTTAAAATTTTATAGGTCACAGATTATTTCGAGGTCACAGATCAAAAAAATTAAGGTCACAGATTCTTTTTTTAAGTTACAAATTATCAATTTCAAAGTCATAGGTCAATAGTAAGGTCACAGACTATCGCCACTACCACTATGGCCACTTTCGACCACCATCACCACGCCGCCACCGTCACAACAGCACCAACAAAGCCAATGACAACCACTTCCACCACCAATCACTTGCATATTACCTATTTTATAGGTCACAAATGTCAAACATCTCCAACAGAAACGCGCCCACAGCCCACGCCTCCACCTCCGCCACCACCTCCACCTCTGTTCAATCAGTGAATAATCTATCTCTGAAATAACTATTGCCTCATCATGCTCTGTCGTTGCAATTACTTCTCCAAACTGAAAATAGCCAGTTCCTTTAGGTATTCAGTATCCATTTTTCATAATAAAATTCTAGAAAGCAAAGTTAATTTTTATATCAACAAGGATTCAATTAAACAAGCTCAAAACTGATGGTTTGTTATTTCAAAATCATGACGACACATTGCAGGAAGATATTCAACACAAAATTTAATGTAATTATATACTCACTGGTCCAACCCAAGCCACATAACTAGAATTAGAATCTCTGGCAGGCGAGCAAGTCGCTACATACAGCTATTACACGAGAGTATGCACCAGTCAATGAAACTCTAATTTTAACTCTCACAAGTTTCAGTGATGAATAGATGTTTTACAGCATGGAAATTGCCAACTTATTGCTACAGGGTTCATTTTCCCTTTGGAAGCTGCTCGACTCTCCGGTAGTGGGCGTTCCTCAATGGCGACGGCGGCAAAGAAAAGGGTAGAGAGAGACGAGAATCGAAGAGGAGGGGGAATAGAAGAAAAGTGATTTAGGTTTTGTTTGGGATTAGGGCTAGGGTTTTAATATATTACCTGATTTTTGAATAAATAAACTTTGCACCTGATTTTTAAAAAGCAATTTTTAAACACCTGATTTTTTGTAATTTCCCTTTAAAAATCATACCAGCAGTCACAAAAACATAATCCACAACCCATTAACCTTCCGCAATCCTCTATGCCCTAACCACCTTCCTGCCAAGAATCACAACCTTGAAGGCAACAACAACTTACAGGTACAAAAAACTGTCAGTAAATAATATCTATTCCTCGTAAAAAAATTAAATCTACAAAAAGACACTATGTTAATCGTATTGTTCGTCCAAGAAAATTATTTTCTTCTTTTCTGATTTCTTTGCTATAGTGGGGGTTAAGCACAATTTGAATTAGACTAGTTCTTTTATTATTGTTTTTAGTTTTCATCAAAAAAATTAAAAGAAAAAGAAATAAAGAAAGAGAGAGTACAAAAAATGTCGAAAAATAAAGATGAAACACAGTAAAAGGAAAAAAAAAACCAATGAAAATTGACTACTGCTTGTAGGATCCTTGATATGTTTTGGCTCTTTTAAGTCTCGTGAGGTACTAATTTCTTTTTATGTTGAAAACGTGTTTTTATGTCGATATATTGACTTGTCAATTTTAAAAATAAAAATATCATATAAGAACTCTTATAGCTACACAATGCTCCACTGGTACGTATCCTTTCTTCGCCAAGCATATCATACGCTAGGTCTCCCACTCAAATCCTAATAGTCGTTACCAAGTATGGTTGTATTACTCCTCATCACGAGGAAGAAAGTGAGATTTTTATTATTGAGGCTATTGAATATTCTAATATCGAGGATGAAAGTATCGACATTGTAGACCATGATAGAGTTGAGGATTTACCTATAACATATTCACCTAGGCCAATCATTCCACATATCATTGACCTCATGTCAAAATTGATATTTCTAACTCCTTTAAGTGACTTTCTCGTTGATTTTGTTTCGTGTTACCTAAACTAAGTGATACTCCCCAAGTAGCCTCATTTTATCCAAGACAATTGTTCGAACAAATTCTTTTTCTATCTATATTCGATTTTTGTCTAGTAACTATAGTCATATTGCTTTAGAGCTGTACTTTGTTGATTTTCTTGCCAAGATTAAAATAATTTTTATGTGTCATGAAACTTATGAGCTTGTTTTTTATGCAAAAGTTATACACGGATACTATCACTATGATTTATATGCCTTGTTAGTTGTTACATTATTTTTGACACTAGCGGTAGGACTACTTTCAAAGGCTCCTGAGCTCTTTACTTTGTTCCCTTCCCTTCCAAATCTCCTCTTTTCTGAACATTCCATTAAAACACAGACAACTCTTTTGCGGTTGAATTCTATCTAGGACATTCAACATTCGTACACAAAGACTTAGCCTAGAATGATAATATAAAGACAAGCTGAATGGATCTTTCACATACTCCCTCATATGTTTACCTATTGATCTCACTGCCCGGTAACTAGATTGACTCTCCTTATTGTTCGTGCAAAATCCGCAAGCATACGAGATCGTTGACAAGTAATAGAATTGATGAGTTGAGGGTATAGTCTCACAGGGAATAAATTTAATTCAAATTCACTAACTTTTTATGGGATTCGAATCATGTAAATAAAAGACAGTTTGATTTTATTTTAAATTTAATTAATCTAAGAAAGCAGTAAAAATGTGATTTTTATCAATTTATGGATGATTGCATTGGATCTCGAATCCACATATTGTTATCTACTTCAATTCTTGATTTGTAATCTAATTTCGTTCATGCATTCTTGACAATCAATAAAACTATGATATATAATTTTCTTTTTAAAACAAATTAAATCTATTCTAACCACGACCCAAATCTATTCCTAGCCCGAATTCGAATGATTGGACATGTGATAAATGTTATTCCTAACATTTATTGCACATATGTTAATTTTGCCGCGTTCTAAACTTATTATGAGTCTCCCAACACTAAAATAAGCAACTAATTATCTAATTGGTGGTCAATCAATTAAATAATGCAATGGGTATACAAAATTAATCAAGAAATATAAGAAATAAATTAAACAACTAGTCTTGAATTAAAACAAATAAACAAATAGAGTTCATCTTCATTCAATACAAAAACGAATCTAGCCTAGAATGTTAATATATAAATTACAAGAAGAATAATAGAAAAATATCATCCGAATCATGAAAGAAATCAAAAAATAATTGATCTTCAAGCTCAATTTTGAATTTTTCAAAATTTTGATGTAATTGACCTTCAATTCTTTGCTATGACTTGATCTCTTCTGTCAAAATATAACAATTGACATCTTGTTCTTGATGAATTCGATAAAACTATGGTGTATAAAGAGGCAAGAGAGAGTATTCAATGTGTATTCCTCGTTCTCTATTTATAATAGTCAAAAAATAGGTCAAAATCGTGTCCAATTTGGTTTCCAAAAGAGTTTGAATTGGGAAAAGAAACTAAAGATTCGTCTGTTAAAAAGGCATGTGCACGCACACTGGTGTAAGTGTTTCACGTGCGCCATAGAACCAAATGGCTCTCGGGTTGGGGAAAATAGTGTTATGCGCATGTGCGCCATGCATTGCCCCGTGCGCGTAGGTTCGCCTCTGAACATTTTTCGTTATTTTGGTCATAACTTTCTCCACAGGTATCCGATTGAGCTGATTCAAAATGAATTGGAAAGGTCATTCAAAAGGATACAATTATTCTACAAATGTTCCAATTCGAATGTTTTCTATCCAAAAAATAGATTTCAAGTTAAGGCTAAAAATCTGGAGCATAATTTATTCGGCTGGAAATTGATTTGTGAAAATACTTCCACTATATTTCACCCATTTGACCTCCAATTGCATCCAATTGATCCTATATGATCTTCAATCATCATTTTGTGCTCCGAATCAACTATTGGATATTACACTTTGATCCCCAAACTTTGGATTTCTTTCGTTTTCGCACGTTTTTCATTCATTTCTTCCAAATCCACCAATTTGTATTGAGTTTAACCTAACAAACATAAGTAACACAAAATTAAGCTATAACTCATCCAAGTCACGAACAAATACTCTAATTTAATGATCTAGATAAGTGTACAAAAATACACTTATTACTTATCAAGAATTCCATCTAGTATGTGGTGGAAGTCATATTAACCCACATGATCTCTAAAGATGAATACACCTAGATTTGATTCACTTGCAATTATTCGAGAACAAGCCCCTCTGGAGATGAACATGAAGCTGAATAAATCAACATGGATTCTGTGGCATCAATGCCAGTTGCCTTTCTTCAGCCGTATTCTAAGAAGTTCCATTCTTGCTAAGAACTATAATTCTTTTCAGCCAAAAACATGTAAAATTTTTGTTTTAGATCACTCGCTTGAACTTAATGTATTTGATTAGCCATCACACTTAAATGAATGTTTTATTATCAATATAGCAAACTGTTTCTTTATCCAGCACATTCGAGTTACCGTTGTTGCAATAATTTATTTCTGCACGTCAACCTTCTGTGCTATTGCATGGTGCTCCTCGTGTTGATTAAGTTGCATATTTTTGTGAATGAGTTGAACGAGTTATTTTTGTTTTCAAGGATATGATTAGTTGTGTCTTAAAATATATTTTTGAAACACTAAATAAAACGGATTTATGCTTTATAATAAAGATATACTTTGATAATGAAATAAATTCATACTTTCTCTCCCAATTTCTTGTATGTTCTCTCCCCTCCTCCTCTTTCGTTTCTCAATTTTGTTCTTGTTCAATTGTGTTCGTCATCAACATTCCAGATAGAGATGGGTTGTTCATAAAATCCAATGATAGAAGTTGGATTTTGTGACAAAAATCTTTTTGCCTCTTTCAATCCAAAGGTGGAAGAATTTTTGGACTTGGTTGAGGAAAGTTGCTATGTTCTTCCCATTTTTTTATGAAGAGACTGAAATGTAGGAGTTTTTGACTGAAATGAAGGGATAAGTTGGTGAATCCATTTCCTATTCCTCCATGTTGTTTGGTAGCATTCTTTTGCGGCATGCTTTAGCTATTAGGAAACATACGAGTGGTTCTAGTGCTAGTCAAGATTCAAATCCTGAAAAAAAAATAATCAGGAATTCACTTTGGGGACCGAGTGGGGAGGTACCCAGTGTTAAGAAATATTCATTAATGGATATTATAAGCACTACACTAAAAACAGGCCTACGGCAACGTTTGGACGTGTATTGCAAATCGAGGTGTTGTTGTAGAGTATAGAGATACGGCAACGTTTACGTTGCCAATGACGGCAACGTTTGCCAAACGTTGCCGTAGAGATGCGGCAACGTTTGCCAAACGTTGCGAAAGACATTCTTTCACAACGTTTGGAACATTGCCGTATCTATCTACGACAATGTTTGGCAAACGTTGTGAAATACCGTCTTTCGCAATGTTTGTCAAACGTTGCCGTAGGGTGGGTTTTTTTTTTTTTTTAAATGCAAATTAGGCAAAATTGAAAATGCACCTTCGAACAAATTTTGGAATTGCATAAAAATTGATAATTTCATTACAAATTTTTGAATCCACACACTTGAACATTAG
Organism: Fraxinus americana; assembly: GCA_035079005.1. Lineage (NCBI taxonomy): Eukaryota > Viridiplantae > Streptophyta > Magnoliopsida > Lamiales > Oleaceae > Fraxinus > Fraxinus americana. The sequence goes on from JAVHZT010000033.1 coordinate 443,814, forward strand.
AATGTGATACAATACTATTTAAATAAAAAGGAGCTTCAAAATGAAATAAAATGGTAAGGAAAAAACTAGATCATCGGAACACATAAACTACTCTCTTTCTTATTTGGACATATAAAGGATAGGCACTGCATTTCAAAATTTGTTTCACTTTCCCAAACTTCATATGCCTATTTCTTTAAGTCATCAACCTTTTTCAGCCAATCTATAACACGAGGTTTAATAGTTTCCCCATTTCTTTTTGCTTCAACAACCAAAACTTCATTGCGAATCCCGCGAGCTTCCCAACAATGGAAGAGAATGTTTCCTGCCATTATCAATTTTCTAGCTCAAACAGTAGATATTCCAGCAGATCAAAGAAGCCTGTCAGCATAAAAAAAACACGTTGAAGGGTCCGAGAATTACATTCCACTTAGTAAACTTTAACAAATCAATAGCAAAAGGAAAAAGAATTATTCCCCAATAAATGTTTTGAGTTTTTCTCTCCTATTTGCTTTCATTAGCATGTGGTGTTTTTCATCAAATGGTATCACAAAGTTCATAGTCCAACCATTTCTTGGGAAACTCAATCATAAAAACTAGCTTTATTCCTACCTATCAGAAAAAAAAGCTTTATTTCCAATAAATTTCAAGGGAGTCGAACCCTTTACACACCTGATGTATCTGAAAACTATTAATCTATCCTTAACAACCCCTCAATGAAAAGCATCGTACAAGTGTCTTTTAAAAATACTCTTTACACTAAATGTATACAGGATGGTGAAAGTGAGGAAGCCCCTAATGCACATGAACTAGAATTCCAAGCTTTTCAGATGTTTATATAGCTAAGTTTATTGTTTGTGCTGGCTAGTGGCATTCAAGATGACATCAGAGAGCACAATTATTGAAGGCAAAAAAAAAATATGTAAATTATGTATAAGCCTGAGAAATATGGAAGAATGAAATTTATACAAAAGCTTGACGTGATTGATGTTGCATTTATTTAGTATTCCAGAGCCTAACGAGGCTTAATAAGGAACATCCAAAGAAAAGGCCAAGCAAATAAGGAAATTGATCTGCAAACGGATGCGCAACAGAATGAATATGACAAATAACTCGATGATATTAACATTAACAACAGTAGTATTCACTAATAACTGAGCAAAACAAGTTTTGAAAATCTCTTCCCATGAAATAAGAGAGAACTAGAAAGCTGTGGGCAGGTAGAGCAACATAAAATAAATAATTAATGAAGGAGGATAAAGATTAATATACCATTTCGGCGTATTGCAATCTCTCGAATTCGCCGAACAAGACCAGTTATGGGATCATTGAAGATTTTTGTCTCCAGATTCCCCTCCACATACAGGATGGAACTACAACAGGCATAAATCAAGAAGTTATTAGGATCTGCATCTAAAATTGAAAAAAAAAAAAAAATCAAGAGCTAGTCAAAGCTGCTAATTGTCAAACCGCACAAGGTATGCAACACAGTGATAACCACAAGTTATAATTATCCTGCAATTGTTTCTAAAGTGCTTAGAGTAGGTGAACTAAGTTATATTAGGTATAGAACCCCCTTCTCTCCCAACACAACCAGATATAAAGAAGATGGAAGGTTCATGACAAGTACAATAAGCTTTACAAAATCACAAATTACAATACCATCAAATATTTTGTTTCTCAACATTACAAGCAAAAAAACTGAAATATTTACAGGGCATAAGAAGGTTCACAAACTAGAAAAGTCCTCATTCTTCATTTCTGAGAAGCTCTCAAGCTGGCGTGGTACCATATAAGTAACAATTTGTAGTGTTTCCACATATTAACCAATCATCAAAATTATACAGTTACTCATAAAGGTAAACTCTAGTTAAAAGCGACATTGGGTTGAGCGGGGAGTTCGGAAATTACCCTGGAATAAACTGAGACCCTATGCCACTGAACCGCGCACCTATTTGCATATTCCCCGGGTTCCTCGTTATCCAAAGGCCTCTTGTTGTTTTGGATGCCCACAGAACCAAGTGAAAGCAGAGTCACCATATGGCCACTCTTCGATCTCTTATATATAGGAGTCTGCCCCACTTGCCCCACCAATATTGCCTGCTCCACGAGCAACATCAAGTCCCACACAACCATCAAATTATTAACACGCATCAATAGATTTTTGTGTTCATGTGTTGCACAAAACTAACTGAATAATTAAAGATGAGAGTATTAAACCTGAATAATTTCCTATTGAAGTATTAAAGCTGCGCCAATTGTACCATTGAATTCTTTGCCAAATCAAGAGGACGAGAGCATTCTAGCATTTCAACAACAAGACAATTGGGATGAATTATCAAACATATTAATTAGAGAAAATAAGTTGGTCACTGGTGTCTAATTCAATGAAATAGGCTGACACCAAAATCCCTAAATCAAATCTCATCAAAATCCCAAAAAACCCTAATTATCAATCCCTAACTATCAATCCCTAAATGTAGTTCAAAACATTAGATTAACACTTAACAGTCAATATTATAACCCCATTAATTTCATTTAGAGAGGAAAAACTGTGGAAAAAATGCACTTAGAAAATGAAATTGGACAAATCACAAACAGTCTGTAGTCAATACAATAAATTACCTACTTACCTCGGAGCAGCTGCAAAGTGGAGCTTGGAAGTTGTACTTGGAGACTGGAGTTGGGCGGAGCTCGAAACGGGTCTGCAGTGTGACTGTGTGTCGTGTGGGAGAGACCGGGAGTCGAGAGTCGAGAGAGGAAGGGCGGACGTTTGGCAAACGATAGGGTGTCCATTCCGTGCCAGGTGTGACACACGGTAGGGCCGATTCTGCTACCGGGAGACGGGGAGACTGGGGAGTGGGAGATGGGAGAGACGAGAGTGGAGACGGGAGATTGTTTTTCTTGGGGAATGAGTTCAAATGCCCAACCCTCACAAACATTTTGTGTAAATGCCATTTGATTAAAGTGAACAAAATAAAAGTAATTTTAATTATTTAAAACTGTTAAAAGACTCATTTACCCTCCATTGAATAATCAAATAAATAAAGAGTTTTGGGTATCTAAATTTTTTTTTGAAGGTTTAAGGTTTCGAACCTTCGACCTCTAGAAAAAAAGAAGCTCCTCACACCACTAGGACATTGAAAGATATTGTTTATTTTATTTCAGTAACCTATATATATATATATCTTGACAAATTATATTCAAATTTACAAGGTGCAAGGATTTGAACCTTCAACCTTTAAGAAAAAAATTATTATAATGTTATCCTCACCACTAGGACATTGAACATTGTTGTTTACTTTGTTGCAATAACTTACATATATCTTGAAAAATTATAGTCAAATTTTCAATATCCAAATATTTAAACAGTCAACTTCTAATAAAAATGATGTTTCTCTCACCACTAAGACATTAAACAGTATTTTTTTTGTTTTTAATGCAATAACATATATATAACCCTATAATTCTGAATATCTTAAAAAATTATAGTTAAATATTTCATTTTAATTTATATACGTATTATGTATTGAAAGATTAATTTTAATTAAGATGAATTGAATGTTTACAAAATTTATGATTTCGAAATATATAAATATTTAGTGACAATTGAATTAAAATCTTCAATTTTATTTCAAATAATTTTTTTTATATTTTTAAGTAATCGTCCACCGGTCCAACCATTAATTTTTTTATTTTTTCCCCTTCACCCGCACGTAAACTTTTTACGACGTGCAAGATATACTTTTTGTATACCTTAAAAAATATAATTGTCGTTTTATATATCTTAAAATGATATATATATATGTCATTTTAATTAAGATTAAAATTGAAACGATAACAATATAATTATCGTTTTATATAAACTAAAACGATATATGTATCGTTCTAGTTATGATTTAAACTGAAACGATATCAATGTCGTCAAAATTGTACTGAAACGATATGGATATCGTTATGTATCAAATTCACAAAATAACATAACGACGTCCATATCATTTCAGTACAAATTTGACGAGTTTGAAATCGTTCCAATTCAAATAATAACTATAACGATATATATATCGTTTCTTTTCATGAAAAACGATAATTATATCGTTTTGGCTAAAAAAAACAATTTTACGTATAACGAAATCCATGTCGTTCTATGTAAACTGAAACGACATAGATGTCGTTTTAGCGTATGTTTAAATCCAGTAAGTTTAGCCAAATCCGGTAAGTTGAAATCCGATAATTTCAATATCCGGTAAGTGAAGGAAAAATTCGATAAGTTGAATGGAAACGACATCTATATCGTTTTAAGACACAGGAACGATATCAATGTCGTTATGAAAATCAGGGAAGCAATGTGTATGTTACGCTGAAACGATATTCAAATCGTTTTCCTTTTTAAGGAACGATATCAATATCGTTTCAATAATCCGTGCAATTTTTGAATATTGTATATAGTCATGAGACCACAAATATTCTCATAGTTTCTTTTGAGTGGGATCGAACTCACTTGATGACCTATTTCGATCATCCTACATATGTCGAATGCATGTCGAGTTGTCGTGGACAGTTGAATCGTCGTTTTTAGAAAAAACGATATAATTATCGTTTTATATAAACTAAAACGATATATGTATCGTTCTAGTTATGATTTAACCTGAAACGATATCAATGTAAATCAAGATTGTCTTGAAACGATATGGATATCGTTATGTATCAAATCCACAAAATAACATAACGACGTCCATATCGTTTCAGTACAAATTTGACGAGTTTGAAATCGTTCCAGTTCAAGTAATAACTATAACGATATAGATATCGTTTCTTTTCATTAAAAACGATAATTATATCGTTTTGGCTAAAAATAACGATTCGATCGTCCACAACCACCCAACATGCTTTCAACATACGTAGGAAGATCGAAAAGGTCATCAAGTGGGTTGATGCCACTCGAATGACTTAGAAAGAACGAACGAATATACTCTTTCTATTGGGATAGTTCCAATGTTGTATATAGTCATGAGAACACATATATTCCCATAGTTTCTTTTGAGTGGGATCGAACTCACTTGATGACCTATTTCGATCATCCTACATATGTCGAATGCATGTCGAGTTGTCGTGGACAGTTGAATCATCGTTTTTAGCAAAAACGATATACTTATCGTTGTACATAAACTAAAACGATATATGTATCGTTCTAGTTATGATTTAAACTGAAACGATATCAATGTCGTCAAGATTGTACTGAAACGATATGGATATCGTTATGTATCAAATCAACAAAATAACATAACGACGTCCATATCGTTTCAGTACAAATTTGACGAGTTTGAAATCGTTCCAGTTCAAGTAATAACTAGAACGATATAGATATCGTTTCTTTTCATTAAAAACGATAATTATATCGTTTTGGCTAAAAATAACGATTCGATCGTCCACAACCACCCAACATGCTTTCAACATACGTAGGAAGATCGAAAAGGTCATCAAGTGGGTTGATGCCACTCGAATGACTTAGAAAGAACGAACGAATATACTCTTTCTATTGGGATAGTTCCAATGTTGTATATAGTCATGAGAACACATATATTCCCATAGTTTCTTTTGAGTGGGATCGAACTCATTTGATGACCTATTTCGATCATCCTACATATGTCGAATGCATGTCGAGTTGTCGTGGACAGTTGAATCATCGTTTTTAGCAAAAACGATATACTTATCGTTTTACATAAACTAAAACGATATATGTATCGTTCTAGTTATGATTTAAACTGAAACGATATCAATGTCGTCAAGATTGTACTGAAACGATATGGATATCGTTATGTATCAAATCCACAAAATAACATAACGACGTCCATATCGTTTCAGTACAAATTTGACGAGTTTGAAATCGTTCCAGTTCAAGTAATAACTATAACGATATAGATATCGTTTCTTTTCATTAAAAACGATAATTATATCGTTTTGGCTAAAAATAATGATTCGATCGTCCACAACCACCCAACATGCTTTCAACATACGTAGGAAGATCGAAAAGGTCATCAAGTGGGTTGATGCCACTCGAATGACTTAGAAAGAACGAACGAATATACTCTTTCTATTGGGATAGTTCCAATGTTGTATATAGTCATGAGAACACATATATTCCCATAGTTTCTTTTGAGTGGGATCGAACTCACTTGATGACCTATTTCGATCATCCTACATATGTCGAATGCATGTCGAGTTGTCGTGGACAGTTGAATCATCGTTTTTAGCAAAAACGATATACTTATCGTTGTACATAAACTAAAACGATATATGTATCGTTCTAGTTATGATTTAAACTGAAACGATATCAATGTCGTCAAGATTGTACTGAAACGATATGGATATCGTTATATATCAAATCCACAAAATAACATAACGACGTCCATATCGTTTCAGTACAAATTTGACGAGTTTGAAATCGTTCCAGTTCAAGTAATAACTATAACGATATAGATATCGTTTCTTTTCATTAAAAACGATAATTATATCGTTTTGGCTAAAAATAACGATTCGATCGTCCACAACCACCCAACATGCTTTCAACATATGTACGAAGATCGAAAAGGTCATCAAGTGGGTTGATGCCACTCGAATGACTTAGAAAGAACGAACGAATATACTCTTTCTATTGGGATAGTTCGAATGTTGTATATAGTCATGAGAACACATATATTCCCATAGTTTCTTTTGAGTGGGATCGAACTCACTTGATGACCTATTTCGATCATCCTACATATGTCGAATGCATGTCGAGTTGTCGTGGACAGTTGAATCGTCGTTTTTAGCAAAAACGATATAATTATCGTTTTACATAAACTAAAACGATATATGTATCGTTCTAGTTATGATTTAAACTGAAACGATATCAATGTCGTCAAGACTCTACTGAAACGATATGGATATCGTTATATATCAAATCCACAAAATAACATAACGACGTCCATATCGTTTCAGTACAAATTTGACGAGTTTGAAATCGTTCCAGTTCAAGTAATAACTATAACGATATAGATATCGTTTCTTTTCATAAAAACGATAATTATATCGTTTTGGCTAAAAATAACGATTCGATCGTCCACAACCACCCAACATGCTTTCAACATACGTAGGAAGATCGAAAAGGTCATCAAGTGGGTTGATGCCACTCGAATGACTTAGAAAGAACGAACGAAAATACTTTCTTTCTATCGGAATAGTTCGAAAATTGTATATAGTCATGAGAACACAAATATTCCCATAGTTTCTTTTGAGTGGGATCGAACTCACTTGATGACCTATTTCGATCATCCTACATATGTCGAATGCATGTCGAGTTGTCTGGACAGTTGAATCGTCGTTTTTAGCAAAAACGATATAATTATCGTTTTACATAAACTAAAACGATATATGTATCGTTCTAGTTATGATTTAAACTGAAACGGTATCAATGTCGTCAAGATTGTACTGAAACGATATGGATATCGTTATGTATCAAATCCACAAAATAACATAACGACGTCCATATCGTTTCAGTACAAATTTGATAGTTTGAAATCGTTCCTGTTCAAATAATAACTACAACGACATAGATATCGTTTATTTTCATACAAAACGATAATTATATCGTTTTGGCTAAAAATAAAGATTCGATCGTCCACAACCACCCAGCATGCCTTCAACATACGTAGGACGATCGAAAAAGGTCATCAAGTGGGTTGATGTCACTCGAATGACTTAGAAAGAACGAACGAAAATACTTTCTTTCTATCGGAATAGTTCGAAGATTGTATATAGTCATGAGAACACAAATATTCCCATAATTTCTTTTGAGTGAGATCGAACCCACTTGATGACCTATTTCAATTGTCCTACATATGTCTGATGCTTGTCGAGTGATCGTGGAAGGTCGAATCATCATTTTTAACAGAAACGATATAATTATCGTTTTATATAAACTATAACGATATATATGTCGTTTTAGTTATGATTTAAACTGAAACGATATCAATGTCGTCAAAATTGTACTGAAACGATATGAATGTCGTTACTTTATTTCGTGGGTTTGACACTATAACAACATCATCGTTGTTTCATATGAGAAGAAACGACATATATGTCGTTCTAGTTACGATTTTGACTGAAACGAGTTCCAACTCGCCAATTTGTACTAAAACGATAGGGACATCGTTACTTTGTTTCGTGGGTTTGACACTACAACGACATAGTTGTTGTTTTATATGGGAAGAAACGATATCTATGTCGTTCTAGTTACGATGTTGACTGAAACGAGTTCCAACTCGACAAATTTGTACTGGAACGATATGGACGTCGTTACTTTGTTACGGGAACGATTTCAACATCGTTATGAAATTCAGTGAAGCGGTGTTTATTTCATACTGAAACGATATTGAAGTCCTTGATTACATGAACGATGTCTATAACGTTACGAAAATTAGCGTGTATTTCATACTGAAACGATATCCAAGTCGTTTGTTTATTACGGGAACGATTTCAATATCGTTACGAAGATCGGTGAAGCAGTGTGTATTTCATACGAAAACGATATTGAAGTCGTTTTTTATTACAGTAACGATGTCTATATCGTTATGAAAATCAGCATGTAATTCATACTAAAACGATATCCAAGTCGTGTTTTTGTTACGGGAACGAATTCAATATCGTTACGAATATCAGTGAAACAGTATGTATTTCATATTGAAAAGATATTGAAGTCGTTTTTTATTACAGTAACGATGTCTATATCGTTATGAAAATCCGCGTGTATTTCATACTAAAACGATATGCAAGTCGTTTCTTTGTTACGGGAACGAATTCAATATCGTTACGAAGTCCATATTGTTTCAATACAAATTTGACGAGTTTGAAATCGTTCCAGTTCAAATAATAACTATAATGACATAGATATCGTTTCTTTTCATACAAAACGATAATTATATCGTTTTGGCTAAAAATAACGATCCAGCATGCCTTCAACATACGTAGGACGATCGAAAGAGGTCGCTATATTATTTCGTAAGTTTGATACTTATGATTTGTTTTTGTTTTTCTAAAATTATATGAGAATATGTCTCAATTGAATGAAGGACAAAATTTTGGGAGCAGTGTATTTTTCATACTATAATAAATCAATTTTGTTTTATATCTCAGGAACGATTTCAATATCGCTATGTAAATTAGTGCAATTTTAGTACTAGAACGACATCAATATCGTTTTGTGTTTCAAGAACGATTTCAATGTCGTTATGAAAATCTATACATTTTTTATATTGGAACGACATATGCGTCAACTATAACGATATAAAAGTCGTTTGTCTGTAATGTGAAAAAACACGACGACAAAAAATGATTTTAATTTTGTTCTAATAGCACGAAAGCGAAAATAACACAATGGCCAAAAAATTCAATAAATCATTTTGTGCTTCCAATAAGTACAAAATAACAAAGTTACATGTCACGACAAATCACACTGTATATTTCCATTCTCAAACGTCTTCAACCGACTGCTCATATTCAACTAGATGTCAAATTGAATCCATAATATATCCATGGTGTCCATAACTGCAATTAAACATAAAAATGGTAAAATTTCATCAGATATCAAACTTAGTACATTCTTGATAACGAGATGTAAGTCGTTATGGTTTTTATAAAACGATATGTAAGTCGTTCTGGACGGAAAAATAATCTGAATTTTTCATTTTGCAATCAACTCTTGTTTGGTCTTCTTCTGTTTCTTTTCATTTCACTTTTCACATAGTTACAATATCAGCAAGCGATGCAATGAGTAGGATCAAAATAAGATTAACTTACTTGTCTTGCAAAAGAAGCCTACACTATCCATTATCTTATCATTCATTCAATAGGAAGAACTTCCAAAAAAAAAACAAGAGGATAACACACAAATCACATGTGATTCAGAAAAGTTAAAAAATAAAGTAGCCAAAATATTGAAATTTAACATTACCTTCTCTTCTTCTTTAAATGCCCATCAAAAATATTGTAAGTTTTGATTACTTACTTCAACCAATTGAGTCTTTAAGAGGATGCTAATAGTAGATTTTAGGATCTGATGAAGAAGAGAGGATGATGATAAAAAAGTTGCAGAGAGTTGTCGATCCAATTGTGGAAGAAAGGAAGCCAAAATGGATTTAGGGCTAAATGGAAATTGAAAGGAGAATTAGGGTATTATGTCTTTTTACATACAAGGATATTTTAGTAATTTACAAATTGTATTTTCCTTTTCTTTGTATCTTGAGGCCATCTAACTAAAAAAGATAGTTCATAGTCTTTTTAACTAAAAAGTTGCTTTGACTTGGCTTTTTAAATGAAGTCCCCGTTTTTCTTTCCTTTATGCATATTAAGAAAAAAAAAAAAAGTTTTCGCACGTTGCAAAAAGTTAAGAGGCCATTTCAGTTTTGAATTTATTTTGTGTTTTGTGTTCTGAGTGTCTGTTTTGAAATTTCTCAAAATGCGTTCTTTTTGTCATTTTGAAAAACTGTTTTGAGAAATATGAAAATGGAAAACGCGTTTATTTTGAAATTTTGAGAATATTTTTTTAATAATATTTTATTCAAGAAATATGATTATTCAATAAATTTTAATAGTTTAATATTAATATAATATTAAATAACATATAAAATTTAAAGTTAGTGAATCTTGAAATATTTGTTTCCAGATATAAAAAACACATTAAATTAAATTTGACAAATCCTTATTCTTGTCCTTGTACATTACTTGTGACAATAATTAACTAACATTGAATAAAAACCAATGCTTCCTTGCTTTAGTAATGAGCTAAACTAACAATGATCTAACCTAAGTTTTGAAAAATCATTATCTCATATATTTTGGGAGCCATGTTAAGCATGAAATACAGTGAGGCACATGAAAAGAAATTCGTCATGATTGGGTCAAGCACACTTCTAACACTATCAACATTATTTTATTCATATTTCTATTTTCTTGTCCATCTTACTCTTTTTTAATCAAAAAAGTAATTTATTGTTAATAAAAAGAATTGCATTGTCAAACACATTGAGCCTATGTTTGATCCCCATTACATCATACGCATGTGTAATTTTCGAATAAAAAGTCTGCCATGTAAATACTAAATACACCCATAAAGTATGCCAAAGATAGCAGCTACACATGATGGTCTTAACCTCAAAATACATATAATTCTTAAAGTTCAATCAGTTCTAGTTGCATGAATAAGCACCAATACAAATTGGAAAATAGCGAGTGTAGTATTACAGGTGACGACAATTTGGTTAACCTCGAAGACATCAGTAACTAGGAAGTCTTACAAACCAAGATTACACCATCTCCTCTTACAAACAGAAACAGCACTGTACACCTCGTGGTCTGCAACAATAATCCACCTTAATATCAGAAACTACGTAAACCGTATCACAAGAACTATTAACTAACGAAGGAACCAATTACTAGTTCCAAGTTATTAATTCAATCAGATATACTTCAATTTGTGTCTCAAGGAGCATGAAGGGTGGATGAAGTGGTGAATTAGGCATCTGTTTTATCTATAAATTTAACAATACAATTTTTCTTCTACCTTAGCAGAATCACAGTTTCCATCTCTGGCTCTGTAGGGATATATTCTCTCAGTCGTCAACCCACCATGTTTGTTAATGAAATCAAATGCATTTTCCATGAGTCCTCCATTGCAGCCTGCATTTTCCATGAGTCCTCCAACCACAACAGAAAACGCCCAACAACTGCCTGTGAAATAAACCAAATACAGAACAACTCAAACCATACCCACCTCATTTATTCTGCTTACAAACCAAATAATTCATATTTTATAGAAACCAACAATCACGTACCATTCCATAATCAATCATAAAAGATATAAATTAATGTGGTGTGCATGTTCATGTGCCTATACCACAATAGGCTCATTATCTCACTGCCATCTTCATGTTTCGTCAACTATTCCATTCTAACACCACAATAGGCTCATTATCATCAGAGAATCCTATCCCATGTGGTCAAAATAATTTTCAAAACCAGCAAACATTTTTTAAAGCGAATAATAGAATGTTAATAATAGCATAGTTAGCTTGCTAATAATAGTATAAACACAGTATAATTACTTGCAAGTATATGACAGAAAAAGGGAAAATGATAGTCCCTGGAATCAGAGCGTGATGAAGACTTCTGTAATGCCCCGAAAAATTTTATAGAATAAAATTTATTTGTTCTGTATAATAATTTATATTTTGATAGTTGAGGGATTAAAATTGAAATAGTTATTGTAAAGTCCCAAATTTTTTTTTATAAAATAGAATTTATTTATTCTAGGTGCTACATTTTAATATTTTGGGAAGTGATGGACTAAAGTGTATATATATTGAATTATATTTTATTTGGGCCAAATATTTAAATGTTGATAGGGTAATGATAAATATATCAATTTTGGGCTTGTTGGACAGCTCAAAATTAGTCATGTATATTAGGCTCGGGAAAAATTGTTTAATCGGATAAGTTAGACATAAAATATTACAGTTTATAGAAATGGTTATTAATTGATTTTGTTTCTTTTTTTAATATGGTGTGTGGCCACGTGTAGTGTATAGTAGTATTATATAATGCAAATTATTCATCTTTATCCTATCAAATAAGTTAATTAATTTTAAGATTCATAGTAATCAAAATCTGATCCTTTTATTTACCATATTTGTTTGAGCAAATTGAAGATTTAATTATGCATGAGTTAATTGGCAATATACAATTTAGGGAAACTAACTGAACTGACGTCCTTTTTTTTGGAAGACCACTTTTTGTTGAAATCAAAATTTTATATGTTTGTTTGGTTTGAAACCCTTCCAATCTTGCCACGTATTACTAGTTGAAATTTATGAGTGTTTTCTTATATGGTTATGACTTGATTGATGGGAAGATAAAGTAGCATTATTCTAAAATTTTATTTAATTGGGTTGAACGACGCGTGTGTAGCATATTGATGGTAAGATATTAGTTAAATTTTATTTGGAGGCAACACGTGGGTGTAATTATTGGGAAAGGAAGCCAATTGCTTTGATTTTGGGATTTGACAAGAATAGTCTACCACGTGGCGGAAGAGGTAAATGTTGATAAAGGTTGATTGACTTGATTTTTGTGCATGTACCAATTAATCTTATAATTAATACTTTGATTGAGTAGTTGTCAATCACAAATATTTTAATATTAATCCTTTACCTTAATTCTAGGAAATTATAGAGGTAGTTTTCCACGTTTTCACTTTTGTGAATGGAGATGACGATTAAATTAAACATAAATTTCATATAATTATGCCTAAAGCCTATAATCCAATTGCATGCACGTTTTGTTTTTCGTCCACTCACCATAGGAATTCTGCCCTATTTATACCCTGCAAAAATCATATTATGAACACACATTATTTTAAGACAGAAAGCAATTTTTCATATTACATAGAGATTTGGAAAAAGATTTGGAACGTTCAATCACATTCTCTTTCAAAAATTCGTTTGAGGTAGGATACTTATGTGCAAGTGTTTCTTGTCCTTACAATATTTTAATTATGTTTACATGATTTATCTCACGAAATGCTAATTGACCTACGGGTCTTGATGAAATGAAATGAAATGAAATGTGAGATCTCCTTTGGGTTTTCTCAAATGCTAGAGCTTTCGATTGATCTCCGATTGCTTTTGATGAAATGATGGTATGAAATGTTATAAATTTATGTTTAAAGAATTTCGTATTGTTTTGGACGCACGTATCCTACTGAGTCAAATTACTCATTCCTTCAAAATTTAATGTTTTCAGGTAGATCGGTCTATGTGGATGGTGGCTGAGCGGTGTGCGGGTTGCCAAGTAATAAACTTTCAAGAAAGACATTTGACAATAAAATATGTAACGGCATTTTGTGCTTTCTTTATTTCCATTAAATGTTTAGATTTTATTGACATTATGTTTAAATTGATGTTTGAATGCTTTAAATAAATTAAGGATTTCAAAGTTTTACATGAATGATTCCGCATAAAAAAACGATATCGATAACACCCCAAAGTTTTAGCCGATGAAATTTTGGGGCGTTACAACTTCCCCCATTTACTAGAGGAGTAAAGCCTTGTACTAGAGTGTTGCTATTGGATTTTACCAATTGAGTTTCAGGTCTCCCAAATGGTCCAGGGTGAAACTGATATGCATATCCAGGGATAGACGTGTGGCATCGGAACCATAGTATGAAAAACTGGTGTTGACTGATGATACGGTTAGGGTATAGGAAATGGACGCACACCATTTGGGCTATGCTTGGGACCTGTTCTGTGATTATGCATGTTTGTGGGCCTATGAGGTGACTTAAAACTACCACGTCCATGCAACTTCTGCTGCTCAATTGTAGTCTGGAAGACCAGAAAAAACTATCAGGTCAGGTGCTGAATTTCTGATTATCAAGCAATCAACAAAGGTTGCCTCTCTTGTGAAAGTGGCTCGTCTTGCCTATACTAATGGTATAGGATAATTGGGCAAAGCAAGCAATTTCAGTTCAAGGAGGAATTAGGCCAAGGCAAAAGACTGGCTCATAATAATGTCTATAAGACACATGAATCAAGAAATAAATTTCATATGGAAACCAAAAACGTACAACTAAAACCAGTAATTATGCTCCATAGTTCTGTTGTACCATGATAACTCGTAAAGATATCGTTTCTCAGTTGGCTTATTAATTTTTCAGTTCTGGCCTTAGATCCATTTGAACATCAATAAATTTCGAAGATACTATTAATTCCACTTCACGCTGTCGTTTTTATGCAGTCTATTTAGAAGTATTTTCATTCCATGTCTTGTCTGTCTTTTCCAACTATATGGATTCACACAGTCAGGGGTTGTATACTGGAAAAAATTGGCATCATGTTTACAAGCTTGGTATTTCTACCTCGTTATTCTATATCCTGTAGTATCTAACTAATCTATAGGGGTGCATCAGTTCACTTGGTTTAGTCTCAACCTACACCGCCAGACACCGTTCAATGAATTCCACCTCCACAAACCGTTCAAACAATTTCACCTCCACCTAATTTGCCATTCTAAAATACTACAATTCCACCTCAAACAATTCCATTCCACCTCAAACACCACAAGAAATCGAGAGCATCACAATTCCAGAAACTGTTCAACAATTCCACCTCCACGCCCACCTCCACCTCCAGCTCCAGCACCAGCTTCACCTCCACCTCCATTTCCGCACCAAGCACGAAAAAAAACAGAGGGCAAATCGGACCCCCTCCACCTCCAGCACCAGCTCCACCTCCACGCCCACCTCCAGCTCCACCTCCAGCACCGCCTCCACCTCCATTTCCGCAACAAGCACATAAAAAAACAGAGGGAAAATCGGACCCCCAACAACTCACAAATGTAATAGCAAGCAAATAACTAAATTAGTACAAGCAAAGAATGAAAACCTTGATTTGAGGATTGATTCAAACTGCCCGTCGTTTCACGCTTCGATTCGGCGACACCGGAACAAATAGCCCCAAAATTCGAAGATCCCGTTTCCCAATCCTTCGTCCCCGGCCAACGCGATCCCCGGGGGTTTGCAGCTAGAGATGGATTTGCAGAAAGAGGGAGAGTGACGGTGAGATGGAGAGTGACGGTGAGAGAGTTGGGAGGGAGGGAGGGAGAGTGACGGTGAGAGGGAGGGAGGGAGAGTTGAGTGAGAGGAGATCGGAGTTTCGCGTGTTTTGTGATTTTCAGTGGGTTTGAGAACAAATTTTACAAAACGATGTTTCCCTTGTTTTCCATTTTCAGTTACATTTTTTTTTTTATCATTTTTCAAAACACGTTTTCGAAAATAAGATAGAGAACGCGTTTTCGTTGTTTTGAGAAATTAAAAACAGAAAATGGCTGGAAAACGACAAAGAGAACAGGGCTTAAATTATTGAGATTTTTCGCAACGTTTTGGCAAACGTTGCTAAAAGTTTTATTTTTCACAACGTTTGGCAAACATTGCAAAAAGTGAGACTTTTGAAAATAAAACCTTCTGCAACACTCAACAAACATTGCAAAACAGGGTCTATTGGAACATTTTTCTAAAAACGTTGTCAAAACTCATTTATACTAATTAATAACAACATTCACTTACTAAAATGTTGTCAAAAAAATCCTTTTAGCAACATTTATTAATAAATATTAATAAATGTTGCATTTTTAATGTTACGAATGACTTTTTTTGTCGTAGTGACGTGAGATAACCAAAAGACTTGAGATGAATGTTAATACCTTTAAAAATGATTTTTCTGTACGTGAAATGGAGGCAGAATCAAACCACATAGATTCAATTGATTTTTTTCACATGTGGAAATTACACTGGAGGTAGACAGTGTTGAAACTTGGATATGGAAAAACTTTAAGATAGGAGACGATAAACTCAAGAGAGTAATTAATTTTTTATTTCTTGAATTCATTTACTTTAAAATACTAGAATCACAAGCCTTTTGTAGGCTGTACAAAACATGTACCTAATCTAGTACACAGGGACGGACCCAAGAAATATTTTCAGTGCAGGCGATATTAGTAAAGGTAAAAATACAACAACAACGTTATAACACAAAGTGCTATGTTGAGTTGCAAAACCATTATCCATTGCATTACTTCTAAATATTACATTTTGAAAATCAATGAAACGTAAAATCCACTGTATTTAACAACAAAGAAACCAAATGTCACTAGTCAGGTTCTCTACAGTTTACTCCAATATCAATATCAGACGATTCAGACCCAAATCAAGACATGAAAAAAGGAAATTTATAGTCACTTCTCTTGAGAACTCAACCCAACCCATTAAAGACACACAAAGATTTTTGTAAACTAGAGTTTCAAAATATACTGAAAATAAAAACAAAGGATGAATCTTTCAAAGGAAAATAAATAGAAGCAAGAAATATGGCTAACCTTGGTGAAGAGGCATATTTGTTTAGCCATTAACATTCCACCGAGGAAACAAAAACCAAAAGGGACTTTCCCACAAAATCTAGATTCTTCTAGTTCTTCATCACTTACCCAGTATTTACTTGTGCGTGTATGTATTTACAATGCGTATATATATTTGAAGTATAAAATACGGTTTTGTGCAATAAAACGTGGGGAGTGGACGGAGTCAATTTCTTAGTAAAGAAAAGGGTATTAAAGGCGAACAACTGTGGTACTCTTCTCTCTGATATTGCTATTTTTTTCTTTGTCGTCTGTTCATATTTCAGATTTATTCACTCAAAATAAAATATGGGAAGTGGGCTGCTGGCTAATATTCTTAAATGGGGTGGCCCAAGTTCAGTGCAGGCATCTGCCTGCACTGAGCCTTCATTGGGTCCGCCCCTGCTAGTACATGTATCCACTATTATTACATTCTTCATCCTAAAATTATTCATGAATATATCAAATACATGAATCAACCAGTACATGAATCCATTATACGTGTATTCATTAATTAGAATAAATATATCGAAACAATGCATGAATCTTGCAAATCACATTACAAGAACCAATTTAATTATAATAAAGTTTATATTTCTAACAACCCCTTAAACTTGATTTATGGTAAATCCGAGCAAACTTCGAAACTTCACAAAAGCATTGATCTACAATGGTTTGTTGAAAATCTCAGCAATCTGATCTTGAGACTTCATAAACTCTAACTCCCGATATTATTTATCAACACAATCTCGAACAAAATGATACTTTATGTCGATATACTTGCTTCGATCATGAAAAAGGGATTTTTAGCCAATGATAATGCTGACATGTTATCAACAAAAATCTCAATTAGATCACCTTGTTGTAAGTGAACATCCTTCAATAAATTCCAAAGCCAAATTACTTGACAAACGAAAGATGCAACCGCAACATACTCTGCTTCACAAATTGAGAGTGTAACAATAGATTGCTTCTTGGAAGACCAGGTAAAAGTTGTATCTCCCATAAAAAAACACATGAGCACTTGTACTTTTTCTATCATCTATATCTTCGGCCCAATCATTATCGCTATATCCAACAAGTTTGAAATGATAGAAATATGAATAAAATAAACCATAGCAAATGGTACCTTTGATGTATTATAAAATTCTCTTTACATCTTTCAAATGTGTCATGGTTGGATTCTCCATGTACCGACTAACAAGACGAGTCCCAAATTAAATATCAAGTCTTGTACATATCAAGTACCTTAAACTTCCAACAAAGTTCTTTTAAAGAGTCAAATCAACTTTCTTACGATTATCAAATCTCGACAATTTTATTCCACAATCAACATGGGTGCTAACTGGCTTGTTCACTTTAAGATATCACCATTAGAGTTCAATTTCCTATAGAAGGCATGTTCATAAGGACATTTGATAAATCCGTTCTCTTGAAGAAATTTGTCTAGTCTTGAATTCCATTCTCTTGGTGCTTGTTAACCATACAAAGCTCTATTCAATCTCAACACTTTGTCTTCGTGCTCTTTCACAACATAACTGGGAGGTTGTAATGTGTATACATCCTCTTGTAGAAAACCATTCAAAAAGGCTGATTTTACATCCATTTGGTGTATCTTTCATCGATTTTGTGCTGCCATGGCGATAATCAATCTAATTGTTTTAAAATGAGCCATAGGTGCAAATACTTCATCATAATCCACTCCATGTTTTTAACTATAGCCTTTAGCTACTAATATTGGGCTTGTATAGCTCAACTTTGCCCCTTATATTCTTTTTCTTTGAAAATCCACTTACCTCCAATACGTTTATGACTATCAGAAAGTGATGTTAATTCTCAAGTATCATTCTTTTTGACAGCATTGATTTCTTCATCTATGGTTTTCTTCCATTTATCATCTTGAATGGCATCATCAGAACCTACAATTGCATGATCGACAAAGAGACACAAAGAGTTAATTCTTCAAGATGTTAACTCCTTGGTGTCATCATAAATCTCACGAGGACTCCTATATCATTGTGGCCATTCACTTGAGGATGTTGAAAGTGAAGGTGTATCTTGACCATGTCTTGGTGGTGGATTTGATTGTGGTGTTAGTTGAGGCAAAACCACTCTAGCTTGTTCTTCAATTTCTTCAAAATGAAAGAAATTATAATTTTCTTCTTGGTGATTTTGCCTATCCCAAACTCCTTCATCAAATTCGACATCTCTACTAATGATCACCTTTAAATTCTTCGAGTTCTAGAGTTTATAGCTATTCGATCTGAATCATAGTCAATAAAGATGTATATCTTACTCTTGTCAACAAATTTGCTCCTTTTTCCTTTTGGAACATGAGAATAAGCAATGACCCCAAAAGCACGTATGTCCAATATACTTGGCTTGAATTTACTCCAAACTTCTTGTGGAGTTATATTTTGTATACTTTTGGTTGGGCATTGATTAAGCAAATACACAGCTTCAACCCAAAATTCTTTCGGCTATTGCTTGGTTTCCAACATACTTCTATACATTTCTATGACCATCCTATTTTTCCTCTTTGCTATGCCATTTTGTTGAGGTGACATAGGAACAGTCAAACAATGATGTATGCAATATTCACCACCACGATCCTAGCATAAAGTTTTGATCTTGTAGTCACTTTGATTTTCCACCATCACTTTGAAGTTCTTAAAAGTCTCAAATGAATCAGAATTTTCTCTAAGAAAATAAACCCATGTTTTGCAAGAAAAATCATCAATAAATAGAATGAAATAATTATTTTTACTAAATAATGATGGTTTGATTGCGCCACAAAGATCCGTATGCACCAATTGTAAGAGACTTTGTTGCTCAGTAACTTGTTTCTTTTAGAAAAGCCTTTCGGGATTGCTTTCCATAAATATATCATTCACAAAGTTGATTTGGATGACAAAATATGTGGCAGTCCCTTCACCATGTCCTTCTTTGCCAAGAGATTCAAACCGTCAACATTTAGATGCCTAAGTCTCAAATGCCATAGCCATGTTGAATCTTTGATACATGCCTTCAAGCACTTAACTTCTCCACTTTGGAAGTTTAACAAGAACATTCGATTCTTTGTCATTGGAACTCTAGCTATCAAGTTCCCATTTTGTTCTTGAATTGTCATATCTTGATTTCTTATTCAGATGTCATGTCATTTCTCCAAAAGTTGGCCAAAACTCAATATTAATTTTCATAAAAGGGATATAATAGACATTAGAAATATATTGGTGTTCTCTATTCTTCATTTGAATAAGAATTTTACCTTTTCCCTTGACTTCAACATTTGATGCATCTCCAAAAGTTATATGGCCATTTAACTCTTCAAGCTCTATGAAAATAGATTTGTCTCTTGAGATTAATTATAATAAATTTTGATGACTTATGACTTAATTAGATGTTAATTTTGTTCGTTAGGTAAAACTCAAGGCAAATTGGTGGAATTGGAAAAAAGAAACAAAAAAAGGGCAAAAAGAAAGAAATCCAAAGTTTGAGGACCAAAGTGAAAACATTCAATAGTTGATTCGGACCATAAAACGGTAATTAAAGATCATATATAATCAATTTGATACAATTGGAGGTCAAATGAGTGTAATATAGTTAAAATATTTTCACAAATCAATTTTCAGTCGAGAAAATTTTGCTCTAGATTAAGTATCAAATTGAGACCCATTTTTCGGATATAAAACGTTTGAATTGGAATTTTGTAATTTTAATAATTGTAGCTCTTTGAGTTAGATTTCCAATGCATTTTGAATCACATTAATTGGATATTAGAAGAGAAAATTATGACCAAAATACTAAAAACTATGAATAGATGAAATGACGTGAATCTAAGCCATTTTTGCATGCGCAATACATTAATTTTCATGACCCAAGAGCCATTTGGCTCAACGACGCACGACAGTGGTTATGCCTACATGCACATGCTATTTTCACACTTTGAATTACCCCAATTGGATATTGGAAGAGAAAGTTATGACCAAAATATTGAAAGGCTGAGTAGAGATTAAACGACGAGAACTTGCTCGCGTAATACATTAATTTTCATGACCCGAGAATCATTTGGCTCAATGGCGCACGTGGGCTATTTTTGCAGATGAATCAACAGCTTTCTTACGCAATTTAAACTCTTTTGAATCCCAAATTGGACGCGATTTTGGCCTGTATTCTGGCTTTTATAAATACAAAACAAAGGCTACGCATAGAAAAACTCTCTCTTGCATTTTCATACACAATAATATTACAAAATTCATCAAGAACAAGGTTTCAATTCACCACTTTGGGGAGAGAAAATCAAACCCTAGCAAGGAATTGAAATAAATTGTAGATTTCAACCACGGATTTGAAGCTCAACATATTTTGCTTTCTTTCATGATCAGGGTAATAATTTTCAATTATTCTTTTTGTAATCTATTTAAAGGAATACTGGGCTAGATTCGTTTTTGTATCGAATGAATATGAACCTTATTGTTTATTTATTTTGATTCAAGACTAGCAATTTAGTGATTCTTGTGGTTATTGATTATTTTGCATCCTATTACATTATTTAATTATTTGATAACTAATTAGATAATTAGTTATTTGTTGTAGTGTTGAGAGATTCACAATAAATTTAGAATATGACAAAATTACCATGCGTGCAATAGATGTTAAAAATAATATTTATCACGTATGCAATCATATAGATAATCTAAAATTTAATGCATTCTAATTATTCGAATTCAGGTTAGGAATAAATTCAAGTCGCGACTAGAATAAAATTAATTTGTCTTGAAAAAGAAAATTAAATACATTAACTTTATCGATTGTCAAGAACACATGAATATGACTAAATCACATAATTAGGAATTGAAATAGATAACAATTCATCTATAATTTGATACAAACCCCGTTTTCTTAGATTAATTTATAATAATTATAAAAATCAAATTCTTTTGTTTACATAGTTCGAATTTCATGAAAAACTAGTACACTTGAATTGAAATTTATTTCCTGTGGGACGATACTCTCAATTCAATGAATCTATTACTTGTCAACGATCATATAAACTTGCAAATCCACCATTATTACATTCTTCCTCCTAAAATAATTCATGAATATATCAAATACATGAATCCATTATACCTATATTCATTAATTAGAATACATGTATGTCAATAGTACATGAATGTTGCAAATCCTATTACTCGAACCAATTTAATTATAATCAAGTTTATATTTCTAACAAACAGTGTAGCAGAAATCTTAATAGGCCTTAAACTAGAATTAACATTTCTTCAAGAAGTTGGTTAATTACGAATAAAATTTATATTGCACTTTCTCTCAATTTTCATCAATTATTCAGTATTCTTTGGAATCAATGAATTTATTGATAAGAATCATTTTTCAGCATTCATGCGTGATTCACGACAAGTCTTGATTATCAACTATTCAATATTCTTGTAACGAGTCAACATATATTTGATTGCATTTTTTATTGTCTTCAAATATCTTGCTTAAAATTGAATTAGCTCATTTGGAGTAACTTATTTGGAGCATTTCACAGTCAAAGTCAATAGTTTGTCAATGTTGCTTATTTTGACTTGTTTAATTTATTAATATATAAGGATTATTTGTTCGGACAATCATCATCTTGCTTGAATATTGAACCTCGTAAAATCTACTATATGAAATTTATTGAAGAGTTATTGTTTAACAACAAAATTTCAGGATCCTAAATTATTAAAAGAAGAGAAAGTTATTATTAAATTGTGAGATTAATATATATGAGAGATTAATTTCAAGAAATAAGAAACAAAGAGAGCTTAAATAAAATGATATGAAATTTGAGGGATTTTGCTGGCAATTTTACCAAAAAGTTTCTCTAATTATTAAATTCAGTTGTTTATCGAATTGATGTGTAATTTTGCAAGATTTAAAATTATTTTTCCCATAAAAATGAAGAATAAAAATGTAGGTACTTAGTTGAGAAAAAATAATTCTATACTTATTTGAATACGGGATATGAGTTAAAGAGAAGAAAATTGAAGGACTGAAATAAAATAAGAAAACAATGAATGAACCAAATGGATAATTTCTTCAAAATTAATTGCGGCTGCTGAGTATGGGTTATTCTACTTGTACATAGGAGGTGCCATAATGGTGTCCATAATGGGCACATGGCACCTCCTCATTGGCCCGAGCTCGGACCCACCCGAGCCCCCTCCAATGAGGGGATGCCATGTGCCTATTATGGACACCATTATGGCATCCCCGATGTACTTGTAGCATAACCCTGCTGAGTATAGTAATTGGCATTGACAATTTCCCTAAAATAAATTGGACACTTGGCACCTCAATAGATATGCACAAGTGAATCAGCTACTTATATATAGAATCAAATTAGAAAATTGATTTTACAAAAAAAAAAAAAAAAAAAGGATTTTCAAATCTCTCAAATCTCAAATTTTTAATAGAACAATGCTAGACTTACAGAAAAAAAATTTGCCAGAACACTGTCAGATACACACATACATGAGGCCCGCATTTTTTTTTTTTGCAATATTTTACTCACATGGGGACCCACCCCATGTGAGTATCTGATAGCTTTCTGGCAAAAAGGGTTCTGTACATATGCCTTTTGCCTTTTTAATAAAGGAATGAGTTAGCAAATTCTATGGGTACCCCCTACTAAAAAGATATGACTAGTTGACAACCAATGTATTCAATTTAGCATCAGTCTATATAACATTAAGTAACATGTTTAATAAAATGTAAAGTTATGTGATTTATTTAATTAAAAATTTCATTTAATGACACTTAGTGCCACATAAACTAATTTTATACAATTAGTGGTATTAAACCCCTGTTTGACACCCATTTTTTATCTAATTCTCATTTTCATTTTTCTACAGTACTCATTTCTAACCACACATTCTTCAAATAAAATAATATTATACATAAACCCAAAAATTCTTCTTATTTTTTAACCACACATTCTTTACATCAATCACTATTCAAAAACTCATTCTTCAAAATAATGGGTGTCAAACGGGGGCTAAATAGTGTTACAATGAAAAGTTAACTTCCTCGAATATAGCTAAATAATCAGATATTTGGGTATATCAACGCTAGTGACACAGATATATTGTACAATTTTAATTTGAGGGAAATTAATCCTATGTTTGACAACCATTATTTTAAAACATTTTTTTCTATATACTCATTTTCAACTATACATTTATACAATTAAATATTTTACATGTAAATTTAAAATTTTTTCCTACTTTTAAATCACACATTCTCCTCAAAATCACAATTCAAAACATTATTATTATTATTATTTAATGGTTGTTAAACAAGGCTACGTTAAGTTGTATTATATTGTTTATTACTCGGATACTATACTACTTATCAGTATGTTATTACACGATGTGATCTCATCAAACATATGATGGATTAATTTATGAAATTGGTAGGAGCATTTCCTGTAGTTTAACAATTCATTCCTATAACGAACTTTGATGAAAGAAACAAAACATATCTCAAAAAGGCATAAAAAAGAGAGAAAAATGAAGGAGAAAAGGAATACTTACGTGCCATTAGTCACATTACTCTTAACAAAAAGAGAATTGATGGAGAAAATGAATACTCGTGATATTACATACAATGCACGCAATTTAATTAATATTTCAAAAATTCTTGTCAAAGAGACTAGTTGTTGAATTAACTTAAATTTGACTAGGTTTCATTAGTTCAGTGTAGATAATTTTCGAAGTGATATACATTGTCAACTAGAATCTAAAATTTGGTGATAAAAGCTTGAAAAATGTGACTTAAAAAGGTTTAAATTTCAACCTAAAAAGAGAAAGTTGGTAAACATGACAATGTTCAACCTACCTCCCTTCCAAATACAACCTCATTATTTGAAATTTTTAAATATTTTATACGTCAAAGAGTTTGATCAGGTTGAAAAAAGTTAAAAGCTTAGCTCGATTTGCCTTCCTATGCTGACAAATGCCTTTTTTTCTTATTTGAGATCTACATAAGCAAGTGGGAGATGTAGGATCCTAAATAGAAAGGAAGGAATGAAAGATGTAATTCACCAACACAAGATTTGGCTTAAGTAGTTGAGTGGCCGCTTCCACTATAAAGATTGTCTACCTTAGATATATCGATATTCGATTTTTTGCATTGATTGCCATCACTTTACTTATCTCGCTAATTCAGTATTTTCAGTCTTCTTTATAAACTATGCAACTAAAAATAATTGAAAACACATCCAACATTTTTAATCTATTGTTTATTGCAACACTATCCTAATATTTTAAATGAATTTGTCAAAGTTATTATTCATAAGATAATTTTAAGCTGAGTTAGACATGAAAAAAGAAAGAAAGAAAAATGCTTTGCCTATAAAATAATTTCAACTTCTATTTTCTCTGAGACTCTAAACTCACACCGACAGAGAACGTTCTGTGAGAGAGAACGTAGTTTCCTTCTCTCTCCCTTATAGTTCTACATAAAATTAAAGTAAATTGGTGTGAAAATGAGGGGATTTGATCTGATCAATGTTATGCTGCCAGATGAGATAATGGTGGAAATTTTCCGGTCTCTGGAGTCGAACGAGAACCGAGAAGCCGCTTCTTTGGTGTGCAAACGGTGGCTACACCTAGTGAGGTTAAGCCGCGAGACCATCCACATCGGCTTCTCAACCAGCACCGATGCCCTTGTCGAGCTTCTAATCGACAGATTTGTCAACGTCCGTGATGTTTTCATTGATGAATCTCCCTTTACGTCCCTTGCCCTAAAAATGGTAAGGATTCATTTCATTTCTGTTTTATTTGTTTGAATGTGCGGTATGATTCGTTGTGTGTTATGAATTTGATTAGGGCCTTTATTCTCTCATGATTGTTGATATTATTCGGAAAGGTACTAAATTTGCTGGCTGATTTTAAACATTATTTTGCTCGTAAGGCAGTTCCTGTTAGGATTAGTCATAATCATATAATTTCATATCAATGTTATCAATGACCTATAGGGCATTAGGACTTGATGATTATTGTAAGTTAATGAGCGGTTCAAGAGCATTCTTGGAACCTTTATCATGTTCTTTGACATATTCACTAACACAGTAGAAAATAAAAAAAGATGCACTTGTTCCCATTTCCCAAAATGTTCTAGAAAACAATGACAGAATCAAAGTAACGATATATTTTTGTCTTTTTTCGACTGAAATTATTACATTTTGAACACGGACAAAAAACCCGTTTTCGGTTTATCAACAAATGAATGCACAAGTGGTGTAAAGCGACAAATTTTTTCCAACATATTCATAAAGACATCCTTTCAAGTCATTATTGTGCTTTTTCTTTTCCCTTTGAAGTCCCAAGATGGCCCTAATAAATATCCGCTTATAGTAGTAAAAGCATATTTGGACATGAATATTATTTAACATGAGAAAGAAAGAAATTCATAACCATAGAATGTAATTAAATAAATAGCAATAAAAGTAATATAGTTGTCTGAGGCTGCCAACTATTGTCTAGTAGGACTGATGCAATGGTCTGACTGCTTGTTGAGCATTGTGAATGCCCATAATGTATATTTACCAATCACTGCAAATTGATAAGATTTTAGTTATACCAGTGAAAACCTCTCTGTAAAAGTTGACCAGTTTGGATTTAACGATACGGCATTGGGAATTGATTATTAATTCAATCAACAAAATATAAGAGTTATGATGATACAGCGTAAATTTTTGTGGATTGGATTTGGTGACAAAGAATGCTCTAAAAGTTAGTTGTGTTACTCGCGTATTTACGAATTTTAAAATATTCAATTTATGGTGTGCCTGACTCTCACTACATCTTGGTAGTCGTTTGTATTTATTCAAAAAAAGCATTAATTTCCATTCTTATTGGCTTGATAGTTCTACTCTTTCTGGAATCATTAATATTCACGATTGTCATTTGGTACTCTCTCTCTCAAACTTTGCATTACTATTGAATCTTGTAGTTGTAGACAATATAAGATCAATCTGATTCGTTGTTAGAAAATCTTAGCTCCCTCTACATAGAAAGAATTGTTACTTCTGGGATTTGTACTTGGTGAAGAAAACTTATACTTTTGCATGTTTATGGTTATTTATTTTGACCTCGATTCTGTTGGTAAGTCATTTTTATTTTTCTTTGCTTAGGTAGGGAATGAAGGGATAATTTCTGTTGGTCAGAACTGTAAATTTCTGACAGACCTCATCATCCGAGATTGTGATGGGTAGGCAATCCCCCCCCCCCCCTCCCACCCCCCCACCACAACTTCCAAATCCTTTCATATTATCGTTGCTGACATGTTTCTTAGATCTGATGGGTGCTGTTAAATTACCAGGGTTGGGGAAGCTGGAATCATAGCTATTGCTAGAGGTTGCCCCCTACTCAATTACCTGGATGTAGGTGGTCTAAAGGTGCAATTTCTGTCTTTCTTTCTTGGGTATAGGTACTGTTTTAGAATACATTTGTAGCTGGAATTATTAAGTTTTACACTTTGTCATATGCAAAACATGTTACTCTAAATGCCTCTTGATTGTTCAGTGTTCTGTCAGATTGAAACTGTGTGGGATGCAATGGAAATTCACAGTTTGTTACCAAGTTTACTCTTGTTTTAAGAAACCCAGAGGACCCAATAGAACTACACAGTCATGCACACTTGCGCACTCACCCAGATGTATATATTAACGAATTTATGTATTCTTTCTTGGTTTTAAACTATCATACAACATTGTGTTATATTGAGATGTAACAGAACATTGAAAGCTTTTATATTTAATGATTTATGTTCAGTAATTCACGTCAGCTGGCAAATTTATGCATGCCGAACTGATATAACTTTCCATTTTTACAGAACTTAGGGGATAAGGGAATCGTGGCACTGAGTGAAGGTTGTCCACTATTAAAGGATTTGGCGATATTAAAGTGTCCACAAATAACAGACATGGGTGTCAGCTATATAGCTAGGAACTGCGTATCATTAGAAGCTTGCAATATGATTTATTGCCCTGGCATTTCAAAATCTGGAGTTACAACATTGATAACAGGTTGTCAAAAGTTAAAGAAGCTATTGGTTGAGGAGGAGAAGGTTAGCCAAAGGACTAAACGTCGAGCTGCTTGTCTCCTAGTTGAAAGTTGGCATGGGGATCTATTTTTTCGAGATTTTTAGCTCAGATGAAAGAGAGTTACATTTTACCGTTGTTGAATCCATTTCTACTAGTTTAAGCTGAAGATTGCGCTTGAACGTCTGTAAAAGATTTTTCAAATATGGTTCCGTCTTATTTTAGTTAGTTGGGACTTGTTTTCTTTTATATATATATATATATATATATCAGTGTTTCATAAAATGTATTTGACTTTATTATTAATAAGCTACACAAAATTTTATGGACTCTCTCATTTCTCTATTGTCTCCAGTTTATGACACATGATCAGCAAAACTTTTTTTTCCTTTATGAGATTATATAATACAACACTATACTCTTAATTCAACGTTTGTGAGATGAATAATTGACATTTTCTAGTTATGATTATACAATATTTGTGAATTCCTCGAAGTATGTCCTTGTTTGAGCCCCATTTTGAGAGAGATGCATTTTTGAATAGTGATTTTTGGAGAACGAGTGGTTAAAAATTAAGAAATTTTTTTAATTTACGTTTAATATTATTTTATTGGAGAATGTGCGGTTCAAAATGAGTTTTGAAAAAATGGGGTTCAAACTATCATTTGTTGAACCTAAAATTCCAATGAAGTTTATTTTTATAAATATTTCAATTATATTTAAGAATGGATGTAAAGTATTTCTTTAAGTCCTCTAAATCATTTGATATAATTATTGCTTCTGAAGAAGCATAAATAGTTAAATATTATTTGAGGAATAACAACTTAAACGAAAATCAATGCTTTGAAATTTATTGATATATTTATGAGTGTTATATCATTGATCATTAAGTAAACTAATATTCTTGGAAACAAATTTGTTGCTTCTGGAGAAGCACCAAATTCTGACACTATAATGTACTATTGTTTCGTTGCTCATGAAAAGAGAATTTAATATGAATTAATAGTATGAGAATGACTTTATGCAAGTTAGAATTTTTGAAAAACATATATTAATGCTTTTAAAGAGGCATAACTTTATGAATAAACAAGACTTTAATATGATATTAATGTAAGAGAATATATCATATTGTGCTCCTCAAGAAGCATATATTAAACGGCTAAATAGTGAGTTGTTATTTTTCATGAAAAATAACTTTATACTTAGAGAATATCGTTTAAAGATCAAGACCCATTTATTTTGCAGATATGTATTGATGTATTACATTCATAAATGTGGAAACATTAGGTGCCGTTCTCTTTGCCGTTTTCGGGTCATTTTCTGTTTTCGAAAACGCGTTTTCGAAAACGAAATTTTTTTTTACACTGAAAACGCAAAACGACTTTTCAGCCGTTTTGGCTGTTTTCCAGCAAAATCAAGGCAAAATGGAAAACATGGAAAATGGAGTACTGTTCATTCTCCCTTCCACAATCTGTCTCTTCCTTAGCTCATCTCACCGGTTTCTCTCCTCCAACGCCGATGACCACCATTGCACCACCACTGCCACATCCAAACATCTCTCAATCAGCCAAAAATCGCACCACCACTGCCGCAGCAAAAAATCGCACCCCCACCACAGCCAAATTCGCACCCAATCACCGTTCACAGAGAGAACCAGAAGCAAAATAAAAAAGAAAATGGAGAAAATGAGTCGCACCCAACCACCGCCGCAGCTAAAAATCGCACCACTACCACAGCCAAATTCACACCCAACAACCGTTCACAGAGAGAACCAGAAGCAAAATAAAAAAGAAAAGGGAGAAAAGGAGTTGCACCTAACCACCGCTGCAGCCAAAATCGCACCCCAACCACACCCAAAATCGCACCCAACCACCGTTCACAGAGAGGGAATGGGAAGAAGAGAGGGAGACGCGACGGTGAGGACGTGAAGAAGGAAGAGAGACGCGACGGGGGGAGGGGGGGAGGGAAGAGAGAGACGCGACGGAGGGGGAGAGATAGGGTAGAAGAAACACGCGACGGGATTTGGGGAAAAAGAACACGTTTTCCATTTTTAATTTTTGGAAATGATTTTTCAAAATACCAAAAAGAACATATTTTAAAAAATTTCAAAATAGACATTCAAAACATAAAACTCAAAACGAATTGCAAACTCAAAATACAAAACTGAAACACGAAGAGAACGACCCCTTAATATTTGGCTAAAATTTTGCATTTAAATTAGTTTAAATTTTAGAATACAGCAAGCCATGTTTATAGCTTCAACTCATAATTTAACATGTAATTTCTTAATCTTCAACATTATTCTAACCATTTCTTGCAAGGACCTATTCTTCCTTTCTACAACATCACTTTTCTCAAGGGTTTTAGGAGTAGATAACTCATCAAAAATACCATATTCTTCATAAAACTTTGGAAAGTTAGAATTTTTAAATTCCTTACCATGATTAGTCTTAATTCTTACAATTTGTTCCTCTAAAGATTTTTTTAGGAGTGAAATTTTGATATAAGAATGTGAATATTTCAAAATATCAAAATTTTCTTTTAAGAAGTCTATCCAAGTGTATCTAGAGAAATCATCACCAACCAAATAAATATGCCTCTTACTATTGGGACTTTTAGTTTGAAAGGGCTCCATCAAGTCCATACGTATCGATTTAAGATTGTGAGAGATAGTAAGAATCTGACATTATTTATATGCAGTTCTAGCTTGTTTTCCGTTTTAACATAAGCCACACATACCTTCAGGTATTGTGTGAGTTTAGGAACTCTTCTAATTGCATTGAGTTAAGTTTTGTGCCACATGTTTGTAAAGTCAATTTTTGAAATATGACATAAAATTTTAGATTCAAGCAAATAGTATTTATCACTAAACCTAACACCACGTAGGGCACAACTGACATAATTTTTTAGAACCTTACATGTATTTTTACTGAACATTACTGTTACGACTCATAAATAGAAGCCCCACGTGGCGTCATATTTGGGCAGTGAGACCAACCCAATTGAAACATGATGTATTTTCTTAACCTCTGATGTGTTTACGCAGGCCCAATGTTGTACCAAGGCCCATTATCTGAGGCCTAAACACTATCTGAAGCCCAGGGAACCTACACGGATTTGAGGCTCTCCAACAGCCGATGATGACCACGTGCAGAGATTCACTCATGATGAAGATCTTTATTTAAATGATTGATGTGACTCTTGTGTAAAGTATGTTTGTATCTTGTCTTGTCAATGTAAGAGTATTTAATGTTTTATAAGGTTAGGAGAGTCAGCCGAATGACTAGGACTTGATGTCTGGGTCGAGAAGATGAAGCCACGTGTAAATTGATCAAATGTCACAATTTAGTTTGTAACACTATAAATGCCCCCACCATGCAACATGTAAAGGTTAATGCATTTCTAAATACTTGGAGCTCTATTATTCTCTCATTGATCACATTTCAATTACAAATCTTGTTCTTTATCGATTGGTTTCTTATACAATGGCGTTCCATTTATTTTGCCGGAAGCCCGAACGGTGACGTCTCGTGTCGTTAAGCTCTTCCTACGTTCAGATTCTGGAGTTATCTTGACCGTCGATCGGCATAAACGTGTTCGATTAAGCTTATGTATACACGAGTGGGTCCGACATCTGTTGGCAACATTTTTTGAGGTCAACAAATTGACGCTTTCTATGGGAAACCATATTATAACCACGAGCAACCTCGTGGAAAAAGCTGTTTGAGAAAATACTTTGGGCATCTCCTTGAAAAAAGGATTTATTCTTGAGAAAAGAACAAGAGGAAGTCCCTAGAGTTGAAAAATATTCAAGGTTTTAAGCTTGGAAAGAGATGAGTTCAGAAGAGGATGTCCATCCCAGGCGCACAAGGTAGACTGATAATGAGGCCCCGGCGGCCCGACGCCAACACCATCACCACCATAGACGAGGTGCAAGAAGGTTAGCGGCCCAACTTACTAGGGAAATGGCGACTATGACAGCCAATATGAGGAGCATCATCAACCA